>PVJI01003200.1:0-128414 GCA_004026765.1 Micronycteris hirsuta
TCATTTATTTACTGGATTTATTGTGTAAATTGCCCATGATATGGCAATCATGATAGAATGCCTGCTCTACTCAAGAGAAATGTTTTTAGCTCTGTACACCCATAGGTTGTTGGCAAATACCCCAATAGTCATTAGAGAAAATAGCAAGTAATCTAACTTGTTATCTGCACAGGATGCACTATAGTAACTGCTGTTGGTAAGTATTTTTAAGTTTTCATATGTGCTTTGCACATTTCCCTTTGGTGAACCATACATTTAGATATAGGATTTGAACAATTTCTTAAACTTGTTTGGGACAATTTATTGTTAGTAAAAGCAGATTCTGGGTGAGACACAAGAAGAAACTGAGAATGAACACAGGCAAAGGAAGTAGACATGCTCCAATAAAGGCAACATAGTAATGCTGAACCACTTAAACACTGACATTGTTTTGTTCTTTGAGTGATATGTGTATATCCTGGTCTATCTTGATTCTGAAATGGGAAGGAAATCTGTGACCATGTACCTTGGTACATATGTTCAGGGAAAATGAGTACGTCACACACAGGCCTGACTTGCTGTACTCACTGACAAAATAATGAGTAGACAGAATGACCCCAAAGGTATCCTCGACCTAAACCTTGGAACCGGTGACTATGTTGGGCTACATGGCAAAGGGAATTAGGTTACAGATGGAATTAAAGTTGGGAACTGGTTGACCTTATTATCCTGCATTATCCAGATGGGCTTAGTGTGATCACTGGAGTCCTTAAACACGGAATTGGGAGGCAGGAGAGTCGGTCAGTCAGAGGAAGATAACACTGCAGAAGAAAAGCACGGAGAGACAATCTTGCTGACTTTGAAGATGGAGGAGTGCCTCCACCCTACAAGTGGGGTCTGGATGGAGGAAGGGGCTACAAGCCAAGGAATGTAGGTGGCCTCTAGAAAAGAATAAGGAAACTGTCTCCCCTGGAGCTTCAAGAAAGAAATGTAGCCATGCCAACATCTGGATCTAAGCCCAGTCCACTGAGACCCATGTTGAACACCAAAGACTATAAGAAAATAAATGTATGTTCTTTGAAAACCACTAAGCTTGTGGTCATGGAAAACTAACATGGTGTGAGGCAAGGCAAGGAGCTAAGAATGTCCAGCCTGGAGAAGTTTATAATCTGCAAGGCTCACTCTTTCCTGGTTGAGTATGACCAGAAATTGTAAGGACAATTTAACACAAAAACAAAGCAACAAAGCCTCAGTTTCTTTTCCTTCCCTTTTGTTTGTTTCTTTCTTTCTTTTTTTTTTTTTTGACTAGTTCATGTCCTATTATATTTTTTTCCATTACCATTTATCTCCCCCATACCCACTTCTACACCAACCCCCATTACCCCACAAAACCTGTTTCTGATTTTGGTAGCTGGAGTTCTTGAGACCTAAAGTGTCCAGAAAATAGTTTCTCTTCCTCTTTCACTTTGGCTAACAGGCAGCTTTTGGAAAACCCTAAGAGTTATAGCTAATGGTCAGAATCTCTTTTCTCTCAAGAATGCTCCCTCTGGGGCTGGTGAGACTGGATGTGGGGGAGCAAAGACTTACAGGCGGGAGGCTAGAGATCAGAGATGCCTGTCGCCCGGCCAGCCAGCTGCTCAGAGAAAACATTCAGATAATTTTTTGATCAGGTGCTGTTTACAGACAAAGGCAGACTTAATGGTGGAGAGAGTTCACTGCTCTCTGCCCTCAGTTGTGTGTTTTTCTCCATCTCCTGTCAAGTTTAGCACGAAGAACAAACAATTGCTGGTGAGCTATTACATGAGAACACAAGGGGCAGGCAGCAATGAGCGAACTCCCAGGTGAGGTCGAATAGAGTCCTAGGAAATGTCCTCTCTTCTAACTGCCCAGGGGAGAGGGGCCTGCTTCCAGAGCGTTTTTAAAAGCACACACAAGGACTGGTGTGTTTAGCCAGGCACGTCTGCATGTGAATTACACAATCCTGTGCTGGTTATTCAACCTCCAGGAGCCTGTCTTGTCAGTTCAACCAACATGGTTATACCTGGCTGACAGAGTTATGATGGGTGCTCTGGGAAGGTTCTTGGTAGCGAAGAACAGAGGCACACCAGCTAGCTCAGGTCAAGGGAGGACGGTGAGATTGATGCCAAGATACACAGAGCCTCACAACACCCTAGAGCGCAGCCTCTGATGCATTCTGAATTCCAGATGCTGGTTCACTCCAGAACCTACCTACCTGGAGTCCACGGAACTTTTTATCTATCTATCTATCTATCTATCTATCTATCTATCTATCTATCTATCTATTTATTTTTGGCCTAATCTCTTAATTCTCTTAATGGATTTCTTTCTTTCTTTCTTTCTTTCTTTCTTTCTTTCTTTCTTTCTTTCTTTTTTTCAACTGAGATGTAATTGATACACAACAGAATATGTAAATCGTAAGTGCACAGCTCAGTAAATTTTTCACACACCCTTGTAACTACCATCCACATCAAGATGTAGATGAGAGGTCAGCAAACTCAAGCCAGTGGATCAAACTCCTCTGACATGGTTCTTGTAAAAAAGTTTTATCAGAATATAATCACACCGTTGTTTGCATCTTTTCTATGGCTATTTGAGTAGTTGCCACAGAGACCCTGTGGCTTCAAAGCCTGAAACATGTACTAGCTGGTCCTTACGAAAATATTAGCCAACTCCTGAAACAGAGCCTTCCCAGTGACTCCTCTGCCGCTGCCTGTTAATATCCCTCCAAGATAGCCACTCTTTCAACCTATGTTACTGTAGGCAGTTCTGCTCATTATAACCGTTACATGCATGAAACATTACAGTTCACACTGTGCGGCACTGTCACTCTTGAGCCTTGCCATTACTGTGACTCAGTTACATTCCAAGCTCCCTTACTCTCTCCCCAACAATAGGCTGGCTCCTCCCACTGACAGCAGGTGCTTCCCTGATGGTGGCTCCCAACAGTGGTGTATCCTCTCTCTCTCTCGATTTCTGAACCATAAATGCCATTGAAAATCTGATCAGAGTTAAGGACTCTCTCTTCTCAGAGAAATACAGTTGGTGAAATGCTCAGCTAAATATTAAAACTTGGTTTTTCTACCTGCATCAGTCAGAAGGATGTCAATAACCCACCTTGGATTTAGAAAAAGAAGGGGTGAAGGAGAAAATAAACTGTTATCATTTAGCTTCACCGAAAATGGTAGATGCAGGACATGTACTCCTGTGATGCTACAAAAGGGGTGGTGCTGGATGCTTTGCATTCGGAGGACCTGATCTGGGGTAATGTGTCCTCTTGGACCTAACCCTCTAGTTGCCGCAGAGCTGTGAGCGCATGATCCTGGCTTTAAGATGCTGCTCAGTCACCCCTCCAGGAACTACACAGCTGTCATTACAGCAGGACAACGACGGTGTCAGCGGCTGACAGTGAGGACCAAGCTTCAGCCAAGACTGTGTGGCAGCAGGAAGCATCAGCAGCAGTGCACTGATCAGTTTCTAGAGCTTTCCTGGCTTGGATGAGGGAACTAGACACTGCCCTTTAGAGCAGAGGAACCTCGGGGTTCCTGGATTACTCAGGGGGTGAGGGAGATTAGAGGGTGATAGTAAAACATCAGTTAAGGAGATGAATAACAGCAATCATTCATTTTTTATTATTTAATTCAGTAAATAAAAGATGAGATCATACTTGCAACTCAAATTAGTGAAGCTGTTCATACCATTTGTATGCATAAACACAAAATTTCACACATAATCTAAATGGGTTCATGGACTCCAAGCTGAGTCTCCATTCCAATTTCATCATTTCTGCTTCAGCTCCCACTGAAAATAGGCAGAGCCTTTCTGTGCTTAGATTAAATTCCCAAAAGAATGTTATTGACCAAGTTAATATTTTTAATTAGGCCACACAAATCATGGTCTCTAGCCATTTCACGGAGTAGCTGTCCTTCAGTCAGGCTCTCGACCTGGGTCGATCAAATACAGCAGTGGAGGAGAGGGGAAGCAGGGGGGCTGGGAGTGGACAGTTCCCCCTTGAAGGAGCTGTGAGCAGGGCACGGCTGTGACCCTCATATCCAGTCCAGGAGGCTTGGAGATGATTGATGGCCATTACTCAGTGAATGCAATGCAGGGACCAAGTAGATAGTCAATAAGTGAGCGCTGTGATTATGATAATAATGATAATGAAGAATTATCGTTACTCCCCGAGACAGTCACTTCCTTCTGGAGGACTTTTTGCTGCTCTTTCCCTCAGTGACGCTGATGGCATTGGCAAGTGTTGAGAGCAAATATTAAATGTACACAGGTTGAGAGGCTTGTGAAATGTGAGCATTTGTTGAGGACGCCCATTTAAAGAAATAAAAGAAATTAAAAGTGCCCCTTAAGTCATTAAAATATAGGTGGGGTTTTGAAAAATGAATTGTTTTAATAAATACTTAAATGAAGACTAAATAAAGACATTGCACAGCAATCTGAATAGGAATATTATCTTAGTAATTATAAAGTTGTTCCTTTCATCTCATAAATTTATGCAATTAAACTAATGTTGCAGTTTGCTCTTGCATGTTGGCAACATGACAGAGTGCAGCATTTTTACTATGTGGTTGGCTAATTAGGACAATGTGTGATTCTATTTCTTATTTTCTTTTTTATCTTTATTACATTTTTTCCATTACCATTTAGTCCCCTTACACCCCCCTCCCCCCAACAATCACCACACTGTTGTCCATGTCCATGAGTCCTTTTTCCTTTTTGCTCAATCCCTCCACCCCCTAAGTTGCCCCCCAGCTAGCTGTCTGCATCTATGAGCCTGCCTCTGTTTTGCTTGTTAGTTCAGTTTGTTCATTAGATTCAACATATGAATTAAATCATACAGTATTTTTCTATTTATTATTTTCAATGTTCTTTTGAATTTTACACTCAAACTTTCCCCCTTCCTCTTTCAAAACCTGATGTCTACGTAGTTATAAGTAGACCTCCTAAGTCAGAACTTGAATGTGATTTGACTCTATTCTCTTTTCACCCCAAATTAGTTAGGTGTCAGTAACAATTTAAAGAGAGTTCACACAGAAAATAGAACCTGATTCTGGAGAAGGGGACGAAGAGGTCTGCTTCATTCATGTCTCAACTAGGAGGGATGTCGACTAGGTCCATGATGAGACAAATCCAGGCTTCTTGGTACTTTACTTTTATCCTCTTGCTGCGGGGAGTTCCACTTAGAGAAATACAATTTTCTCCCAAAGGTGGCAAGATGTTGTAGAAGAATTCCAATGACTATCTATACTTTAGCCAACTGCACATGGCATTTATGCCATTTCAGTCCTGGCTTCCTCACCTGTGATGTGAAGGGCCTGCACGGATCCATCCATCCACCCACTGGTTCATTAATCCTGCCAGCATATCCAGAATGCCTAGAACACTCAGGCACTGATGAATAACAAGTGTTTGCCTTTAAAGAACTCACTAGTCTGGGAGAGAACACTGCACAGAGGTTAAAAGTCCAGGTTCTGGAATTAGACGGCCTACGTCCCAGCTCCCCCTTCTCGTCGCCTGTGGACACCAAGATGTGGACACCTTTACCTTTCAAAACTGTGTCTTTATATTTAAAATTATGATATCAATATAATATGATAAGACAGCTGTAAAAGTTAAACAAGATAATGATCTACAGAACGCATTGCCTAGTAGAACAATCTATATTAGATAAATGTGTTTAAATTGCTCTAATATAGCTAGCTATATAAGGAATTGTTGAGGAACACGAAGAAGGGACCCTTTAATTCTATCTGGGATGGACAGAGGAGAGCACACAGAATTTCATAGAAGGTGATACTGAGTTGGCTTTTGTAGGGTGAGTAGTTTACAACACAGGGAGGGAGATAGTGAGGGCGGAGGGAGCCAGATGTGAAAATTCGCTGAGAATGAACAGAAATATATGTTTTTAAATCCACCCAAGGATATGTTTATTGATTTGAGAAAGAAAGAGAAAGCAGGAGAGAGAGAGAGAGTGAAACACCAATATAAGAGAAAAACATTGTTTGGTGGCCTCCCGCATGTGCCTAGACCAGGGATTGAACCCGCAGCTTTTTGGTGTATGGGATGACATTCCAACCAACTGAGCCACCCAACCAGGGCAGAACAGTAATATTTTAAGGCTAAATCAATGATGCATGCAGGAAATGATAGAGAGGAATCTAAAGAGGAATTTGGGCCTACTTTATAAGCAGCATATGAGTCAGAAGGCTTTTAGTTGATCATAAGAGAAAACACAGCTTCAATGGGCCCAAACAATAAAAGTGGTTTAGTGTTTTGGGGCATAGGTACGTTTATGACTTTTGAAAACACGAATACCTGAATGGTCAGATTTAACACTTGTTTGATCCCATGACTCAAACGTATCACCAAAGAAGTGGTTTCTTTACATTTCAACTGTTTGCTCTTTTGTAGTATCTTCTTCATCCTAATACTGATGCGTCTCATTGTCACAGAGTGGCTGCCAACTGCCAAGGTGACATGTTTTCCAAGAAACATCCAGGGAAGAAAGAAAGCCTGTTCCTGAGTCCATCTAACAAGAGACCAACTCACCCCTGAACCAATCTCTGTGACTAGAAAAAGACTTGAGTTTAGGTCTGGAACATCTCAATCAGTCACTATAACAACAGGCGTGGGGTTATCTTTTTGGCTTAGACCAATCAGAGACACCTTTGAAACTGGACAGCCAGTCTCTGTAAACCATGTGGCTGCTACAAAGATGAGAGAGGAATGGGATAGGTGTAGAAAGATGGACCACATAGTTTATCCCAGAACCACTGTAGGCGATACTTTAGAGTTTGGGGTTTACATTGTGGTCAACAGGAAGTCCCTTATAGACAAAACGCCACATTTAGAAAGAACTTTGGAGGCCATATCGGTGCCACTGGGGCAAGGAGGCTAGTTCATACCTAGTTATCTCTTAGGTTCCCTGTGGAGCAAGTAACCTAACTCTCCTGAGCAAAGAGATACTCTGCGCATACACCATGCCTCTCAGAAACTTTACTTCTCAGGCTGAATTTCAACTCAGAGCATTGAACGGCTCACAGCTCCTAAGCTGTTGACAGTAAGAACCTCTAGGGATCAGGAAGACATACTTTGAACACCTGTCACGCTAACACCAGTGAAGATTTGAGGATTGTCCAAATCCTCTGAAGTCACAGGCAGAAGGCATAGCAGTCACAGAGAGAGGCCACTGGCATTTTTTGCTTCCTCAGTAAAAAGAAAATGATTCTGGGTTCCTGACCGCTCCCCCAATCCTATATTGACATCCAAAGTCCTCTGTTTGATACCCACCATCATGTCATTTAAATAGTATTTCAACAATACCCAGAGAATGGGTTTTCTCACTTTAGAAAATTAAACCGACTTTGATGACTTGGATTGTTCTATCCCTTCAACTCAGGGCTGAAATTATGTATGCAGGTAACATGTTTCCAGAGAACTTGAACGAACTCACATTTTTAAAACAGACTAATTTCCTAGGGTACTGTGATCACAGCAGTGCTTCTCTGATTGTGTTTCAAATGACGACCTCACCACCGCCCCCAGAGTCCTGATGAGAAAACCTTGCAAATAAACGAGCTCCATGCAACACGGCATCCAAAGAGGTTTCCCCCCAGAGCGGTGTGTTCGGGGAGGGGGGCTCACGCATGCATTTCTTCCTCCAAATACTAGCGCCAGGGAGAAGATGGCTTAAATTGCTATGATTTGTGATCAGGAAATGAATATGTATTTGTATTGCCTTATTCATTTATAGAGTACAAATTTGCTTAAAGCAATCCCTATATCATTTGATATGAATGTTATATTGCATTTTACCATGCACAACTTCTTGAAGGAATATTTTACAAAGAGATTAATAATGGGCAGTTTTAATGTATGCTTCTAGTGTTCTTTGATGGAGCCAGTCTATTTCCATCTTTCTCCCTGGAGCCAGTTTGACACTGGGATGACATGTTGATGACAATGTTTCACAAAAGAAGACACTTGTGCTCTATTATATCTATACTCTGGTTGAAGAACGGAGCCTAAAATTGGATGAGAGAACTCATGGAAAGTAACAATAAGCTAAAGGCAATACTTTGAACCAGGGAAATGGAAGGAAAATGTATACCAAGATGACATTATCTTTAGAATAAAAAGATTAAGTGAATTAGATGTTCTCCAGGTAGGTGCAAATTAGAAAATGTGGAAAATGAATTTTCTCACCAAAATTTTGTATAAGGCAACATCTAGGACTTTCTAATTGCAGCACTTGTCCCACTTCAACTTCCTTCTCTTCCTGAAACTACCCTGTCCATAGTCCCAGCTCAGATAAGCAGAACCAGTCCCTGGGCACCACTGCTTAGAACAGAGCTGGCCAGTGACCCCAGGCTGGCCCGTTCAGTCTGGCCAGAGACCATCTCAGTGCCTAATATAAAGGGATCTGCCCATTAGCCGAGAAGATGTCTCTTTCCTCAATGGAAAATAAGAAATTCCCAGAGGCCTAGAGAGTGGGTGGTGAGTGGAGGGAAGCAGCTGGTCTCCTCAGCAGCAGAATGCCAGACTGTTCCCTAGATGAAAGAAAAGTATGAAGGCGTCCCAGGTAAGAGAGTAAATGGTGCCATCTAGAGTAGGACAGAGGGTCAGGACAGCTACCTGGGACAAGGCATGTGAGCCAGGCTTGAAGATGATTCAAGTTCACCAGGCAGAAAAGAGAGCAGGCCAGGGCCCCTGGGAACAGCATTCTAGGCAGCGTGTTTGATGTGAGCAAAGCCATGGAGATGTCACAGGGTTGCCTCAAGATAAGAGGCCTGCCTAGCTCCAGAGAAAGGCACAGGAAGTAAAGGAGCGCCTGGGGTGACAATTCTGAGCCGCTGGGGAGCACACAGCGGAGAGATACCATGTTCTGATCTGGGCTTCAGAACATTATTTTGGCAGCTGAAGGGAAGGACAGAGAATAGAGGCAGGAAACCTGGCTAGGACAGTGACACTGTGGGCAGGAAACAGCGCCCCAGTGTGGGAGAGTTGAGGGGACAGGACTGAGAGCAGAGCAAGTTTGCAGGTTCCTGAACAGTGATGAGCAGGAGCAGGCTGCACAGGAGCAACACCTGAGAGCTGAGGGTGCACATCTCTCCAAGCGCTGCGTTCGGTGACTTTATGCTGCAAGCTGGAATGTGACCACGAGGGGAGTATTTAACCCACAGGAATTGGCAAACACTCAGGGCTTTTCCCCCTCTTTCTTTGGTTCCTTTTTTCTGGAAAGCCAGCATACCACTGCCAGAATATCAGTCAGTAATTCTGGAGAAAAGGAAAAAAATGTATTTGTACTTTGCTCTCCTTCCACTGCTTTTGGATAGATTGCTAAGTGAGTCTGTATTGGTGGGAATTCTGAGTGAACTGACTGCACAAGAGATGCTTGGACTCCAACAGCATGAAGAGAAAACAAAAGTCCATCTTCTTAGAATAGAGGACACAGTCTAGATTACGTTCACCAAGCCTGTCTGCTCAATACTTTTTTCGCATTTACATATAATTTTTAACTAATAATTTCCCTTATATTGATAGATATGGAGGGAAGGAAAAAAGAGAGAATGGGAGAAAAAAATGAAAAGGAAAAAAGGAAGAGTGAGAAAGAACAGAGGAAGGAAGGAAGGAAGGGAGGGAGGAAGGAAGGAGGGAAGGAAGGAAGGAAACAGTTGTTTCTGTGTCACTCTGAATTGTATATTGCGTCCTCGAAGCTCTCTGGTCACTAGAAGGATGCACTAGCCATGTACCCTGAGACCATTCTTATGACAAGTGCAACATATTGCTTAAACTCCAATAACAGATTCTATTACTACCTACCCTCTATTTAATGAGAAAGCAGAAGTTGAATAGCTTGCTCCTGTCTCCCTCTTAATAAGTCACAAAGCCATGTTTAGAGGGGGAATTTGAAATAAATGTGTATAACCTCACAACCCACTCTCTTAGCTATTACACAATAAGACTTTTAGTCCAAACAAAGTACAGTGGGGTTTTCAGTAAATACACTTGAACACCCACTCAGAGCACACAGGCCTGTGAAGGATACAGAAAAAGTCCCCATGCTCAGGAAATGGCCCAGGTGCATCTACAGGCAAAATGACAAATATCAATGAGTGAGCTTGGGGACAAAACTCCAGACCCAGCTGATGGAAGCACCTTGAATCTGGGGACTGTGTCTTTCCATCTTTGAATTGCTGGTGCCTAGCACAGAGCCCGGCTTAGTACATGTCTACTGAGTGAACAGAGTGAACTTGCTTCGGAAGGATGGATTAGGTGTTTCTTGCCAGAGAGAGGAGAACAGCTGAGCCAAGGTTTTTGTGTGTGTGTGATGAACAGAAAGTATCAGATATGTCCATCTGGAAGAGACCATCACTTTCTGTCTCCAAGAGGACACATCCCCAAGCCCTGACTGGGCTATTTGTCACCAGCTCCCTTTCCTTCAGCTCTAAAGTCCAGATGACAGTAATGACCCCATTACTAGTGAGTTACAAGTCTTCTGAGGACTCGGGAACTCCTGATGGATTTTTATGGTTATGGACAAAAATTTTTCAAGAGAAATAACAGAGAAGGGAAGGTGAAAGGATATTTTTAAACCCCAATTCTTTGGTCAAATGAAGATAATAACTAACAGAATGACAAAAGTGGATTTGGGGTGATTTTAAAAACAATATTCCTTTCCTTCAGATTCTAAAGCTCAGAGAGTTTTTAACTTACTCTACTTCTTTGTCTTCTCTGGGCAATCAGCCACCAAGTCTTTCCTGCTGCTTCCACTGCCCTGCACCAAAATAAAGCCATGGCTGGAAGTCCAGGGTGTGGACCAATGTTTGCTCAAAAGCTTCCTTGGAAACCACTAGAAGTCCCCTGTTAGAGAGACGGGCAAGTGAGGCCCAGGCAGTGGAGGACTTCCCTGAGATGACAGGTTAGGGCAGAGTTGGGGCCACCGGGCAAGTGAGGCCCAGGCAGTGGAGGACTTCCCTGAGATGACAGGTTAGGGCAGAGTTGGGGCCACCACCAAGCATCCCACTCCCAGTTTTGTTGTTTTCAAATGTATCAGCCAGGGTTCTTGGCTATAAGCAGGAAACTGAATGCTGATCTTAATGGAGATTTAATAGAAATCTATCAGAATTGCAGGAGGCTGGAGGGTCTGACTCTGAGAACAGGCAAGAGCCAGAGGTGACCTGACAGCCAGGCTCGGTCACACTGCTCTGCACAGCTGCTCCTGCCACACCACAGCAGCGATGCTCTAACCTCATAATATCCCCTCCCTGGCACCCAGTGCTTGAGTCCAGGGCCAGTGCCTGAGTCCCCCTTCAGTGGGAAGGAGACACTGGAGAGACCACAGCACCAGACACCCAATGGAGATCTGATCACCCCTCCCCAGGGAGATGCAGATGAAGAGGGAGGCTACGGGAAGGGAATGGATTCATGGATGGTGGCAGCCTGAGCAACAGGAAATGTTTTAAACGTTGAACATTGTCTGCCTGGGGGGTTATTTCCCAAATGAACTCTGCCTGTTTTTCAAATGCACTTTTAGCCCATCTATTATACTACTTGGCACAAATTACATTATATGGCTCCGAAATCTCAAGAGCTATAAAGGCAAAACTCCATTAACCACCATTCAAAGCCCTCCCCCACTTCACCCTCAACCTCCACATGACCTCACCATAGCTGTTCTCCCCTCGTATCCTCTACAACCAGTAAGGCTGGCCACCTGGTTAGCTCTTCTTCTCACCTTTCCCTCTTTCCTTGGACTGTTCTTGCCTGGGATGCCAGCTTCCTTCAAATCCTCTCTCTGATTCAAGGGACACTTAGAGCTCTACATTTTAAAGACCATCCCAAACAGTCTAACCAATACAGATATCTCCTCTGAACCCTGACCTTTACCTCTCATTTGACAATATATACTCTCTCAAGCTTGCTGCTGGCCCAGAGAAGGCACTAAAAATGTGTCTGCTTATCTGTTGAATGAATAACTGAATCTTACTCATTCTTCAAGGCTTAACTCAACTTTTCTTACATCTAAAAAGCTCTTCCTGATCCCCAAGCACAATTACCCCCTTGCTCTTCGAGTTTCCATAGCATATTGTCGATAGCTGCACTATAATACGTATCGTGCCTGCAAATAATTTGCTTGCCAGCCTGTTCCTCCACTTAATCATAAGCTCCCCATTAATGGGAATTAATCTTACTCTTTTTTTTCACATATTATATCTAGCATATACTATACTTGTGCTGTCCCATATAATAGTCAATAGGTACATGTGGCCATTTATATTGCAATTCATTAAAATGAAATAAAAGATTCAGTTCCTCAGTTACACTAGCCACACTTTAAGTTTTCAATAGCCACATGGGTTCAGAGGCTAAAGCATTGGATGACGCAGATATAGAACTTATCCAGTATCACAGAACACTCTAATGAACAGCATTGTGTCAGGCATTCACTATATAATAAAAATAGCCATCTTTTGAGAGTTCATTATACATCATGCTTTGTGCTAAATGTTTTAGTTACATTATCTCATTTAATTCTGATAGCTATTCTCAGAGGTCAATAACAGGTTATTCCCATTCTGTAAATGAGAAAACTAAGGCTCAGAAAGATTAAGTAATTTTGCCAAAATCATACAGCATGTAGATGGCAGGGTCAAATTTTACTATTTTCACGGGCAAGTCTATACCCGGAATCACTGCACTATGTCTCTCTAGTGTAGCGTAGTGTAAATAAAATGGACTCAAGTCCAAATTCAAATCCTAACTCCCCACATTTTAACTATGAGACCTTGAAAAAGTATTTGCTCCCTAAAATGGATATAATCATAGTTATCTCCCAGGGTCATTGTGAAGATTGAATGAGTAACGTACATGGTGGACCCCATATAGTAAACAGCACACAGTAGGTAGCCAATGAATATTAGCCATGTTCTTACTCAATGTTTTACCCTCTGGTGTCAAAAACTTCTTAGTTGAGTTATAAGTACACTGTAAGACTATTTTTAAGTAATTTTTAAATGATTGATTCTCATTCTGAGATATTACCCTTTGCTCCTTCACAGTATTTTTTAATGTCACTTTTACAAATCCCTTGACTGACTGTTCACTTAATCAGTGTCCTGTTATTGATGTAACATGACAGGGGTGCAGGGTGGAAATAAATGTTGCCTGCCACAGCTAGGAAACAACAGCTCTACAGAAAGGAAGGAACCACCCAATCGATGGAAGCAGAGGAAAGTGGTAGAGGTTTAATAGGAGAATTTCAAGCATCGACCCCAGTAGGGGGAGAGGGCCACCTTTTCCGAATTAATAACTTAGTCCTCTGGACTTCTTAGAAGACAAACCTGACGCTTACTGACTTAATAAGGCTGCAGTGAATAATAAATGCCACAGTTCGGTCAGGCCATTACCACACTAACTGAAAGGTGATATGAACAAACATCTGAGAATGAATCAAATTATACAAAGTCAGGAAGGAATACGTCCACCACAAGGTAAGTCGGTGGTAAGAGGAAGGGATGGTTTGGTTTCCAAGGATGAAACATTTGGAAAAAAACTATCTTTCTAGTTCTTTGCATTTCTTTATCCCAGTACACTATGTTTATTCACATCCCTGAGTCTTTGTTCTTAAATGTTCCGAAGAAATTTCTGAATTGGGAGAGTTTCAGCCACAAATAACCTCAAACTTATTTGAATAACGTCATACTTGGCCAACTTTACTGGTATTCAGATATCAGCTAGAACTTCAGGTTGATTTGATCTTACGGCCCCAGTTTCCTGGGTTTCTATCAGAGCCCCTGTTTTCCCTGTGTTTTGGCTTTCTGTGCAGGCGGAAAAGGAGGTGGGCTGTCATTCTTCTGGGTTGCACATCATTACATGGCCCTGTGACAGATTAAGTTATTGCTCACCACCCCCCTCACCCTATCACTCCCAGGAAGAAACAAACTTCTTGATCTATTGATGTTGGTCTTGCCATGAGATCTCTGGTGACTTAGTGGGCAGTCTTGATACTAAGCTTAGCCATGTAACCTTCTTTGGCGGTGAGATGTTGGTAGATGTGATGTAGCCTAGGCTTGAGAAATGTGTGTGCATTTCAACCAGTACTCTGCCATTGTGTTCAGAAGGACATGCATTAGCTAGCTCATTGGTTATGGAAAGGAAGGGGAGACTTTGGTGTAGAACACAAACTAGCTTAACTGATCTCCAGACTCATTAGTGAGCCCAGTCAATGTCAAGAGCACTGAATGATCCCTAATTACCTCTAGAGAGAGCTATATCAACTAAATAAATGCTAATTGCTCTATGATGCTAAGATTTTGTGATATTTTTCTTTGCAGCATCTCTTCTGAAAATTTTCACATAAGCTCAAAGTAAAATCAACTCATAAGATCCCCAGAAAACTTCTCCTTACATCTTATTGGCCCAAATTGAATTGCACGCCCAATTACTGGCCAGAAGGATAGGTTTTCCCTTAGACAAACAAGGTCTTTTCTTGGAAGTCAGCCACCCCACCACATGGACCACTTGGGGAAGGGATGGATATAAGAATAAAATCAGGAATCTGTTTAAAGAAGAAAATGGATGGTAAGGTGGTAACATCCTTCATCTCTTCCTTTATCTGGCCTCAATTCATCCCGACTCATATGAAAAATGCCATGACCGTTTAACCTACCTTATTTGCTTCTTACTTTAGATTCTTAACTAGACTGCTCTCTTGATACAGAAGTGATAATATTCACACATTGCTTTTTGGGTAGCATTCAGAGCTTTGCTTTCAACCGTTGAGTTTTTGTTTCAACCCAAGTATAACAGAAATCTTGGATTCTGTAGTCACATCTGGCCCTAAGTCTTGGCTTCAACATTTACCAGCTTTGTGGTTTAAGGAAAGTTATTTACCCTCACTATGCCTCACTTTCTTCATATGTAAAATGGGCCAACAATAGCATTGGCTGTACAAGTTGTTGGGTGAATGCATCAGTTAGTAAATGTAGTGAGGTTTTACTTTTTTCCCTATCAGAACTAGGAAGAATTTTTCATGGCAGACAATTTGACACTCATTCAGAGTTTGGTTTGTATTAAAAGAGTCTAGTCAGATGGTGTTAATTAAATACTCTTTACAAGTCAAGGAGGCATGTGTCAGAACCAGAGGCATGGAGACAAGGAACGGACTGACAGAGACCAGAGGTGAGATGGGTGAGGGATAAAGGAGGAAAGAAGGGGAAGGGCCTAGTTGAAGAACAAGTACAGGTGACGCATGGGCATGGACAGCAGGGTAGGGATTGACTGGGAGTGGGGCAGGTGGGGCAAGGGAGAGAAATGGGGAAAAACTGGGACAACTGTAACAGAACAACAATAAAAAAAGAAAGCATATGTCCTCTCAGAAAAACCAAATAGAGACTTCCATAGCGAGTCAACAGGGACAGAAGACATGGCTGTGTGCTTGTCAACTCTCCCGGTGCAGTTGTTAGCTCTGTATTTGGCTAGGTCCCTTTGGTGGCTGACAACGAGAATCTGCTTCAGCTGGGGTGGGCAAAAAGGGAATGTCTACCACATAGGACATAGACTGTCTTCTGAAACTCAAGGGCAGAAACACAGAGACTGGAACCAGAGCTAGACAGTCATCGCATGGTTTGCTTCTATTCTCCTGACTCCCAGAAAGCATCTGCTTCATTCTACTCCCTCTCTGAAGACCATCTTTCTCCAATTATCTTCATGTTACAATTTGGTGTCTTACTTTTTTTTATGACATACTTTTTATCACCCTCAGAGATTAACCTCTTCTCTCTAAGTTCCATTTCCAAAATCTTGAAAAAAGACTCTGCTTGGCATTGTTTGGACCAGATGTCTGTCCATCCATAATGCTACTGCCAACCTAGACGCCAGAGACTCTGAAAAATGGGTGCCATTCCTGGGGAAAGAGAGAACTGTGAGATGCGCGTACACCCCAAAAAGATCCCCAAAATTCACTTGTCCTGTTTAAGAATGGTAATGCCTGAGCAAGCTACAAACCACCCTGCCGTTATAATTCTCATGCAGGAAGTCTGGAGAAAGATGTGCAATTTGATATGTTTAAAAAGGTCTCCAGATGATTCTGATGATAAACAAATTCAAAGAAACTTTCCAACACTCACAATATTGCAAAAATAAAAAGGAAAACTAGAAATGTAAAAAGAGATTAAGACTGGATCTTTCAGCCTAAAGAAAGAGCAAGAATCTTTGAAGCATTCAGAAGACTCACACACAGATAGTGCCCAGCTCTTTTCTGTCTCCACAAAGAGCAGTACAAAAGCATGAAGTTAGATATAAGGAAACATTCTTAATAGAAAAAGAATTTTTTTAAAAAATAGAAGAGCTCTGTATCTCTGGGCAGTCTCAGTGTACCTGAGGGTATGTAAGTAGGCCAGCTGACCTTTCAGAATGCTTTTCAGAACAGAGTCTATGATCCCAGGGCCAGGAACAGAATCAAACCAGGCTCAGAAATGGAAAACTGGCTCTTCCATGTGGGGCTCAAGTTACCCAGAGAAAGAAAGGAGTGAGAGAAACTGCTCATTCTGATCTCCTCTAACCCGTCCACCGGGGTCAATCAAACTGCACACTCAACTCCTTTGAAGGACGGGAGACTTATGTATGTGGGTTCATTTAGTAATCAGACAAGGTGGCAATGGCCCGAACCCCATCTCCTCTCATCTCCCAGGTTTGGCCTAGGGCAGGATGCATTTATGGACTAGGGGCTGTTCCTCCAGATGGGTGGGAGTTGGTGATTGTTGTGATGTTAGTGGTCACCAAAAAGATGCATCTTGGTCCTTACTAGGGCTTCAGGTACCTGCATGTAAAAAAGAAGCAAGGAGTGGAATCAGGTCTCCACACAGCATCACAGGCCCATCTGTGCTATGATCTGCATGTTTGTGTCCCCCACCTCTGATTCATATGTTCAGATCCTAATGCCTAGTGTGATGGTATTAGGAGGTAGGGTTCTTGGGGGATGACTAGATTATGAGGGCAGAGCCCTCAGAAACAAGATTAATGTCCTTATAAAAGAGGCCTTTGCTGGGTGAAAAAGGTGAAAGGAATAAGAAAAAAAACACACAAAACAAAACACCCCCCCCCAAAAAAAAACCCTCATAGACACAGACAACAATATGGTGATTATAGAGGGAAAGGGGGGTGGGGGAGGTAGAAACGGGTAAAGGAAGGATAGTGATGGAAGGAGACATGACTTGGTATAGTGAACACATAATAGAATATACAGATGATGTATTACAGAATTGTACCCCTGAAACTTATATAACTTTATTAACCATTGTCACCCCAATAAATTCAATTTTAAAAAAAGAGGTCTTAGAAAGCTCCCTTGTTTCTTCCATCCTGGGGGGACATAGAAAGAAGTCAGCAGCCTGCAACCCAGAAGAGAGTTCTCACCAAAACCTAATCATGCTGTCACCCTGATCTCAAACTTCCGGTATCCAGAACCGAGAGAAATGTTTGTTGTTTAAAGCTATTTCATGTGTAGTATTGTGTTGTAACAGCCAGAATGGACAAAGACAATGCGCCTCTTAGTACATTAGATGCAGGGGAGCCTATTTCTTACAGGCTTGATGCTGACCTGCCAACCTTGCGTCTTGCTTTTCCAGCTCCTCCAAGCTCACAGCTGGCGAGTACACCAAACTGAGTTTATTCCCCAGCCATCTTGCTCCCCCCCCCCCCATTTCAGCTTCTTTTCCTGGTGGCTGGACAGTAGTAAATACCAGGGTTTAAATCTGTGAAAGAAAAGGGAATCAGAAGTCCCACTTAGATTTCAAGTCTTTACCAGAGCTCAACATTCAAGTAACTGTAGCTATGGTGATAGCTTTAAGCATGTTCTTGTTCCTTAGGCGTACAGTCTCCAGGGGGAGAGCAGTGGAAGGTGATTGACAAGGCAGGATTCCGGCATTCCTAGAGCCCAGAGGACCACTATCCCATTAAAATCCCAGCAGAGTCAATGTCTGGGAACACTAAGACTCCAGCACTACGGCTGAGGTATTTGGGAGGAAATACATGCTTCTTAATTGTACTTCTTTTTCACACTGTGGATAGATATTTGGCATTTGTTTACTGGTCTTCACCTCTCAAGGGAAAACAACTTTAAAGATCTCAAACTTCAAAGAACGTGAACAAACTAACCTGATATTTTGGAGCTATAGCCTGAACTTCCTCCTGTTGAATTGCTGTGGATTGTTCTCTGAACTTCAAAAAGGAGCCCCATGAGGGAAAAGGAAAGTCGTGGCTCCCCCAAGTGCCAGCACAGATGGCCAAAGGGCCCAGACCACCAAGCGCTTCGGCAGGACCTATGGCACTGTGGGCCTCCCATTGGACCCCAGCACACTCCCCTCCGAGATCCCCCGGGAACCAACACAGGAGTTTCCCCGAGGGGGTCCCAGAACTCTGATCCCTAGAACTGTTCCTCAGAAAAACTTTCAAAGTTCTGACAAGTTTGGGAAGTGTTCTGCCCCATGTTCTCCCTTCGCCCTTAGACATTCATAAAGCAGTCTAGAAAATTAAAAGCACTGAGAATTCTTACAATAATATAGCCCTTTGGCTTTGTTTAGCTCAGAGAATCTTAAGTTTGTTTTACCACAGAGCCCTTCTTATTTATTTTTAACATAATTCCTATTAAGATTCTATGAAGCAAGCATTCTACCAAATACAATTTAGAAATATCAGCTCACACCAATGTCTTTGGTTCAAATGAGAAGCAACCTCTTGTCATGGGTTTTCTGCGCACCTCTCCCAACTTTGACTTGAGATCTGTTGCTCTCACTATAACACTTGGACTATAGATTTTCTTATTGTTTTATTAAGGGCTCTTTACTAACAGTTTTTCTGCCAAATTAACATCATTATTAGGGGTTTGATAGCATTTCAGACCATTTACAGCTGGTCAGCTCTGGAGTTGGGGCATTTAAACAAGAAACTTTCCATAAAGACAGACCTAGAAAGTTAAGGCAATGAACTCTGAAATCCATTTAGAACAACTTGCTGCCTCATTTCACTACTTAGTTAAAATACCATGTCTGGAGGAAATATATATAATTTTCATTGTCAGTATCAAAAAATGACAGTAATTGCAATTTCCACAGTGGAACAATCTGTTACAGAAGAAATGTTAATACTCTTAAAAGTCTAAATCCTTTACAGGGTATGGCATAGCCTATAATCTGTCTCCTGGGTTTGAATGCTTTCCTTTAGATTCTCCCGTATTTATAATTCTATACACAGCTCTAGACACCCCTATTTTGAATGTCTCCTGGAATTGAAATTTGGTGCCATTTATTGACAAGCAGTAAGCATTTCTGACAAGTGATGAAAAGAGTAACCCTCCAATCTATCTCAGTCTCCCTAATAATGGAGGGTGGCAAGGGTGATTTTTCTCAGCTTCAGTTCAATGCGGCTTATTACAGATACATAGACACTAAATGAGAGGGGAATGTGTGCTCCGAAGATACATCACGTCTGGTTCTTTACTGTGTAAGCACGTGCAGCAGATGGACAAGCAACTGCAAATCACTTGCCAACACAATGTTAGCCAGGCACGTTGATGACAGTGAGGTGGTCAGATACAGGGAGCATCGTATCTAAATGGCAGTTGCTAAATGGAGAAAAGGATTAGAAATTGGTATTTACACCAGAGTTTGACCCCAAAGTATAACTCTGACAATGAGTTTCAAAGTTGTCCAGTTATTGTTTGTGTCAGCCTTTTAAGATCTGCACAAAGGAAGCCTGCTGGTCCTGACAAAATAAAAGTCAACCTCGAAACCATTTGATAATGGGCTGAACTCCCAGTACTTTGTCCCGTCTACACAGTGCCTCTCTGTTGGAGTGTGAATGGCAGGAAAAGAAAGTGCTGCGCATAAAATCTGCACAGAAGTGGACATGTCTTCCCACGTACGAACTCCTCTATGGAGAAACTCTCTGTGTCCTACACAGCATTGCAAGGAACACTGCTTCCTTTTTCTCAACCCTCATCCCACCCCAACCCCACCTCCCAACCCCACCCCAGACCTAACCCCCACTCCCACCCCAAGAAATACCTCAAGTCTTTCCTCTAAGCATGGGACATTTTACCAGAATAAGGGAAGGAAGTGCAGAGCACTGTCTTGGGTTCCCTCAGAGGCTGATGGAGTGTGCACAGTTTGGAGGTTGCCTGCAGGCTTCCCTCGGATTTTGCAAATGAATTGGGGTGGGAGGAGTGTGGGGAGTTCCTACAGACAGAATAGAGGGAGAAGCTGCTCTTGAGGACCAGCTAAGTCTGGAGTTTAAGTCAAAGGACCTGCAATTGAATACCACCCCCTTGCTGTAAATAACTGAAAGCTATTTAAATCTCAAAAAAGCACTTAAAAAAGATTACCTTCATTTTATACAGCAAACATTCACAAATCTTTCCTAAAGGCTGGTCCAGCTACATAATTTGCCAGGTACAAAATAAAAATGTAAGGGCTCATTGTTCAAAAATTAAGAATATTTAGAAGACATCAGCAAAACATTTAACCAAGTTTGGAGCCCTCCAAAGCCTGGGACCCTTTGTGTCTGCACAGGTCACAGGCCCAGGAAGCTGATTCCGTCTCTCCTCTCTCTCTCTTTTTCTCTGTCTCCTCTCTCTCTTTTCTTTGCAAGCTCTGTCTCTCTTTCTGTCTCTCTCTCTCATACACATACACGCATACTCACACGCACAAGCTATCCTCAAGTCTTTGTCCTCTCCCTTTTCAAGGTTTCCCCAGGTTCTTTCCCAAGTCAGATCTGCAGACCCCCTCTCTACATTTGCTCTGTCTCGGTTCCTTATTGTGTAGCTCCGCTTATCCTCTTGCTTCCTTCATTTTCCCCTTTACCAGGCTCAGACTCAGTGCTGCAAAGGATGCTACTACTGAAGATAACCAGATACAGCCTTCCTTACAGGCAGGCACAAATCTTCCTCACAGGGAGAGATTTGAAATATTTAACTCCTAGTATTTTCATTAGTATTGTATGTATTACCACTTATTAATTATTAATACGTATCACTAGTTAACAGGTGACAGAGGCTGTTTGTCATCCATAAAATTCAACTATCTCTGACCTCTAAGAATTTCTGTTTTAAAGCAGGTAATGATGATGGTGATGATGATGATGATGATGATACAATGAAAGAAAGCAACTCTGGTGCTAGGAAATATGCTGAATCTTCTATCCACATCAGTTCCTTCAGTCCTCACAGCTATGCAAGGTACATTAGTAGTAGTAGTAGTAGTAGCATTTCCATGTACAGATGAGGAACTGGAGCTTATGGAGGTTTTTATTCATCAACCCCGCCCACATGTCCTTCACACCCCAACTGGCTCTCTTGCTTGGGTTCTTGATACTATCAAGCTAAGCTACACAAACAAATGGAAACAATAGCTTTTCTATCCACATTGCCTCTCGGCTGGGCGTAAAATTAAATCCTTAATTAATATTTGCTGAATAACTTAGTGTGTTGGTGATTAGGTAAACAAAGGAGACAGAGATTTTTTTTTTTTTTTAATTGGAAAAGAATTGGCCAAGCCTGGTCAGAGAGTCTGTAGGATTTGCAATACTACATCATCCTAAGGTTTATGGAGCTTTAAGTAACAATTGCTGAATATTCACTTGGCTTTGGAGGGGAGAGCCTGATCCAGTTCATTTTTATATTCCTTGCAGACCTATCATGGTAAGTATTTGCTCAACAAATGTTCCTTTAATTGAATTAATTTGGATGGAATGGAATTAAATAGGAACATTTTTCTAAGAAGCCGTCTTTAAGCTAAGAGAGCTTTAAAGGGAAATTAAGCAGACACAATTACCCTTTAAAAGTGCACAAAATAACAGTGGACAAAGCCCAAACAACCACAGATACCTGAGCCTCAGCCTAGGGAACCCGAGGAGGTTCCAAGCTTCTGCCTCCCCAGCCTGCAGTATGCTCATTTTCCAACTGTAATGAAGGAATTAAATGAATTCATTGTCTTTGAATGCCACCACACTCCCGTGGATGGGTATTAAATAATGTCCCTTTAAGCTACTGAAACTGCTGTGTTGGGATTCTGCCTCATCTTTATGGATGCCTTGTCATGATTTCTAAAATTACAAAAGCCATCCCATGACTCCATAGATCTCAAGGAAACTATACGTGGAGTTTTTCTTCCCTCTCAGCTTGGAGCACATAAAATGGTTTTTCATTGCTCTGAGTCAGAACAGATGACTTTAAATACATTTGCCTGCATACAGTTCTGAATTGGGCTTAGGAGAGAAGGTCACCAACCTGGCAGATCTTAACTCCTGAGGGAAAACATGAAAGCTGGGACAGATGTTTCACATACGGAGACCAACACATGTCCTTCACAGCATATGCTGTCTTACCTCCAGCCCTGAACAGCACAAGGAGAGGGGAGGCAGTGTTACTTTCATCCCCTGGTAGTTGGAGCCACACCCTCCCCCTTTCCCCCTCCATGCCCAGTGCTCTGAGACCCTGCCCCTGCCGTTTTTCCCAGCAGGAATTAACAAAGCAGCATCCAACCCAGGTTCTAACACAATCCTGTGAGGCAAGAACATCACTCGCTTTGACCACTCCTACCCCCCACACACACAAACATGCAGTCCAGATATAGAAAGTGAAGCACAGCCTTGTGAGGTGGATCCTGTGGTTTCTTACCCAGGCAAGAGCAAAGCTGGGGCTCTCGCCCCAAACATTTGATTCCATTTCAGTAAGCTGCACCCAGGTACATTGCCCTTTATAGAAATATTAACTTTTCTCAAGATAGCTAATGAGTGGTATTATATGAAACTCTGATCTTAGAGGAGAGAGAGTAGGACAATCATTTACAATGAAAAAAACTGATTAGCTGGTTTCTCCATCCTGTGGGTTCTGCTCACCTCCCAACTTCCATGATGGGGAGATCCAGGTACCTGCTGGCTTCCCTCCTTCCTCCAACCAGGCCAACACACGTACACATATATACACACACATATATAGACACACACACAAATACATACATACACATACCAGCACCCCAAAGAGTGTTTCATAACTTCTTTATTTCAACCTATGCCGAGTCCAAAGCATGGTAAGACATTGGGAGTAGTACCTAGGCTCTATAATTGTCCCCTTGCAGTTTGTAGATGGCTCTTAGCCTCACTAGAGATTTTTATCCCCCACAGGACCAACATGTTAGCTACAGACCCTCTCTTCACATTACATTCTATCTCACAATCTCCCTCTCTCTTTTAAGTCCTTCTTTTCCTCCACCCTGATACCATCTCCTCTTTGTGAGTTCTGCTCCTAAGAAGAGGGGAGCTTTAAATCATGAGGATGAAAGTAAGGATGGTGGATGGAGACAACACCATTATAGTGGCTGAACTCTAGGTGGATTGTTTTAAACAGTTTGACATCTTGTCCTATAAAGATTAACTTCCTGGTAGGCTATCTCGTATATCTCATTATCTCCATCCTTACTTGGAGTTGCATTATAAAGATTCTCTTCCATTGCTTTATCCATGAAAAGTGCCAGGCCATGGGAACAGGGAGGACAGAGAAGAAAAAATACTAATCCTGTCCAGATACACTATGTATGTTCAATGAACTGAAATAGACATTTATTATTTTGTACCAACCCAATACCATTTTTCTTCTTTTGGTAACCATACCCCAATTTTCTTTTATCGTTTAGGAAAGACATTAAGGGCTCCTGACATCATTTGAATCATGTTATGCCTGAAGCCATATCTACCCAGGGGATATTCATTTGTAAGAACAATAAAATCCTCTGCTTTAGTTCCCCTGAATTTTGGAAAGAGTCACCAAAGAAATAATTCTTCCTTGAAATTGTAATACTGGCTGGATATTTCTGGTCAAGATAGTGGAAGTTTGCAAGTCTTTAACAGTAGTGTAAGAGCCTTGGGCAGGAAACCAAGGTTGTCTTTTCTGGTGGTTGCTAATGTGGAAGCAGGAGTGCCTCATTGGGAGAAAAGGGTCCTTGAGCCAGTGGGATGGCTCTGCTCCTAATACTGCTCTTCTGCAGTAAACAATGAGCATCCACAGAATGGCTGCTTTCCACTTGGGCAAAGAGCACATTCTTATCGGGCCCAAGATGGTGTCCCATGCCCCTGCCTGCAGCTGCAAAAGATGAGCCTGGGAAAAAAGGAACAAAATGAAAAGATTGTGCTGCTGGCTTCCCAGCACTCTTAGAATACGCCCCCATCGTTGTGAGCAACAGAGGGACACCTGGAGCACTTGTCAGGACAAAGCCCCCTAATTTAAAGGGAAAGGCCACTGTGCCCATGCATTCTCTTCTTCCTACCCCTCTTTCTCTGTCAAGCCTCTCCACTCTCTGAAAATGCCAGGTTTCTAAGGGGCTGATTTCCAGGATAAAAGACTAGGTATTTGGACTTCTTTTTATTTATTTAGCCATCATCCAAGCTTTTTCTTCTTTTACCTCAAAACATGGTTACTGGGAGTAACCAATGCAAATGCAAATAAGCCCCGCGGGGTCTATTGCTTAGTGAGCTCAGCTAGATTCAAACTGAGCTTGGAAACATGATTCAACTTGTCTGGCAGTTAATTAAGTGCTCCTGAGGTCTTCCCAAAGAAAAATCAAGGAAAGAATACTAAATCTTTATGAGACCCCCTAGATGTATTTTTCTTTTATAGTGGGAAAATTAGAAAATCTATGTTTGTTTATGTTCAAACAGCTTATTTTGTATGCTCAACCTGGTGGACAGAAGAGGTTAGTATTGTTTGAGGTCAAGAGAAATGGAAGTGAGGGGAAAAAAATTTTAATAGCAGTGGGAGCCTTCAAAATATTTTTCAATCTAAACATGAAAAGATTATAGCTAGCTTGGGACCAGATTATAATATATAAGTATTTGAGATTACATTTCTTGTCACTAACCCCTTTGCTTGGTCAGCATCTTCCCCTTTCAGTTGTCAGATAAATTCTCTTTTCTAAGAGAGGCCTTCCCTGGCCTTCTAGAGGGACCAACTTTCCTCAGAATTATCTTTTTTAGTTCCTATCACATTACAATTTTCCATGTATTTCTGTAGTTATTTGACTAATGTTACTACTTCCCTCTTTTTCTGTTTGCTATTGGGATCCCTGTGCCTAGCACAATTGTTGACATGTAATAGATATTTAGCAAATGTTTGTTGGTTCAGTGAGTAAATGAATAATTAAAATGAATGGATGGATTGCATTGAACTTCATTCCTGAGCATGTGTTGCCCAGTAATGGTATCACACATTGTTGGTATCACACATTGTTGCCCACAATGGTAAGGAAGAGGTCAGTTGGCTGGGAGATTTACTCTTATTTTGTACCTGATCTCACTGTGATCTGGACAAAGCCATGGTTTATCCTAGGTGGTCATCTGATAATTAAAAGTTCTGTACTCAATTTGAGCATCAATAAGGTTAATAACAACTACAGATCCAAATATGTTTAAGTCTATGAGATCATGATAGTTCTCTGAAACAACAGAAAAACTCTAAAGGTTGTCATTGGAAGATACTGGTGAACTAATTAATTATTTTGAAAACTGGCAAATAAAGGGAAAATTTCAAATGTTTATCTTGTCTTTCCTATATGATCACTACCACTGACCAACCACAGATGTGAGAAAGTTTTATTTCATAGAATTATTGCATAAAATTCTTATTACAAAATAATATTTAAGTACCACAATTTTGAAATTCTTGATTAATTAGTTGGCTGTGGAAGATTATTTTTTCCAAAATAGCTGTAACATATTTAGGTCTCAGAGTCATGACATCAGATGAAGTCCGTTTCTCCTCTCCTTGAAGTTGGAGGATGTTTTTAGCTTCCTCAGGAAATGAAAAGGAGTTTAGCACTTTTTCCCCCAGTATACATTGCCCAAACTCAAGGAAGCCTGAAATTCAGAAATGGTACAGGGCAGAGTGAGCTCCCAGAGAAGCTAGTTCTGGTATGAGGAGGGGAATCCCCCAGTTTTCTTTTTTTCTTTCTCTCTCTTTTCTCCATCATCTTGTGCACAGGCTGTGGTGGTCCACAGTACTCAGACTCTGAGGAAAAAAGCTTCTTCTCTGATCAAAGGAGCTACAGTTTCCAAGACTTCAGGGGCAGACCCTGGTACTGGTGGTTGTTTTTTGCTTTGTTTTGTTTTTGTTCTCTCTGTCTTTCTGCTGCAGGGCCTTGCACAAGAGCACATTCATGGGAAATGTGCACCACAGTGGGATAAATAAAGCCTCCGCTTTCTGAATGGAAGATGGAAAAGGGAACCTAGGGGACCAGAAAGTACTAGAGAGATCATAGAAAAAGAGCTTGGGGAAATGAACCCATGAAGTTGTTTATGGATTCTAGACTTATTCCAACTGGCTCATCCGAACTCCAACCCTATAAACAACGTACCACAGTCAACCACCCAGGTACCAACATAGCTTTACAAATGGACTTGGCATTAAAACCACAGTTTCCAGGAGGCTGGTTGGAACTTGCAACTTGAACCTAACCAATTTAAAGACCAGCTAGAATTAAACTATTAAAATTTGTTACCGGATTTAAACAAGCCCCAGAGTTTCATAAATTATATTAAAAATGTCCACAATACAATACAATATTACTCAGGGTATGAAGAACCAGAAAAATCTCAATTCAACAGAACAGAGTCCAAAAATAAACCAACAAAAGTATGGCCAGGTGGTGAAAGACAAATACCATATGATCTCACCTGTAAGTGGAACCTAATCAACAAAACAAACAAGGAAGCAAAATATAACCGGAAACATTGAAATAAAGAACAAACTGACAGTAACCAGAGGTGGGAGGGGATAATGGGATAAACGGGAAGGGTCATCAAGGAACATGTATAAAGGCACGTGGACAAAGCCAAAGGGGGGTAGGATCAAGGGTGGGAGGTGGGGAGTGATGGAGGGAATATGGAGACAACTGTACTTGAACAACAATAAAAAAATACTTAAAAAACATGGTCAGTTGATTTTTGACAAAGGTACATAGGCAATTCAATGGAGAAAGGGTAGTTTTTCAACAAACGGTATTTTAATAATTGGACATCCATATGATAGATAGGTAGGTAGGTAGGTAGATGGATAGATAGATAATTCCCTGTCTATATTTCACACATTAAGCAAAATTTAACTATAATGGGTTATAGATCTAAAGGTAAAGTATAACAATTTTAGAAGAAAACATTCATGGCCTGGGTTTAGACAAAGAATTTTTTTAAGAGTTTATTTATTTATTTTTAGAGGTGGGGGGGAAGGAGAGAGAAAGAGAGGGAGAGAAACATCAATGTGTGGTTGCCCCTTGCATGCCCCCTGCTGGGGAACTGACCCACAACATAGGCATGTACCCTGATTGGAAATCGAACCTTATAAGGATATAAGGGAAACTTATAATGGATTTATTTGGTATTTTAATGATTGTGGTTACAAGAATACACACACACACACACACACACACACACACACACACACACACACATATATATATATATATATATATAACTTCATAGATTTGTGTACCA
Source organism: Micronycteris hirsuta (assembly GCA_004026765.1). Lineage (NCBI taxonomy): Eukaryota > Metazoa > Chordata > Mammalia > Chiroptera > Phyllostomidae > Micronycteris > Micronycteris hirsuta. The sequence goes on from PVJI01003200.1 coordinate 27,547, forward strand.
AAAGATTTGTGTACTAAAATGGATATATTAACATCCATTTTAATGGATGTTAATATAAAAGATTTTTTAAAGTAACAAAAGAAGCTCTAGGTCATTACTTTCTCACTAACAGACCCTAAATTAATACCTTAGAAACACTAGAGTTTCTTTCATAAGAGATAAATATAAAAAAACTGCCTCATTACTATCCTACCTTCTACTCAAGTACATGCTAATGCTCTTTTCTAAACTTTATTTATGAACACGTGATTTGATTAGATTTGTCTTGCCATGGAGAACTGCAAATTTAGAGAGATGTGCCTCTCTCTATGTCGACTCCCTTGTCTCTGCACTTCAGTGATACCATCCTCATGATAATGAAAATATGATGATGGGAAATATTAAACCACAGGAAGTGTTCTGTTTGAGTACAGCAGAATGTCTCAGCACATTATTGTTTCTCCAGTGGCTAAGACAAATTCTGCCCAGAATGCAATAGGATAGCAGTCAGAAGCAGAGACTTTTGCAATTGGCTGATAATGTACCATGGTTCTTCTAGAGCAAGAGATCCTGCACTTAAGTGATAGGAGAGAAAGACACCACTGCCATGGAGAACTCTTTAGAAGAAACAATGTTTAGAAACTCTTTAGAAATTTTAAATGACAAGTACCTCTGTGTTGGTTTTAATGTGCATAGTCCTCCTATAAAGAGGTGTTGTCTAGTTTGCCTCCCCTTGAATGTGTGCTGGGCTTGGTGACACACTTTTCACAAGCAGAATAAAGAGGAAATGACAGTTACATGACTTTAGAGACTAATTCATACAAGAGAGAATTCATCCTATTCTCTCTCTTTCCCTTCTTTCTCGTTGTCTCTTAGATCACTTGCTCTGGGGAAAGCCAGCAGCCAGACTGTGGAAAGGCTCACAGTGGAGCCTTAGCCTTTCCACTAAGGACACTGTGGAAAGGCTCACATTAAAAGGAACTGGGGGCTTCCACTAAGAGCTAAGTGAGCTCTCTCTGACATGGGCCTTCCAGTCCTGGTCAAGCCTTCCCAGATAACTGCAGCCCTACCGACTTCCTGACCACGACTTCCTTAGAGACCTTGGACCAGAACTACTCAGCTAAATCACTGCTGAGTTCCTGACTCTCAGAAGCTGGGAAGTAATAAATGTCAGTTAACTAAGATTGGGGGTAACTTGTTATGCAGCAATAGATAACTAATAAAACAACAATGCTGATGTTTAGCCGCTCTTTGATTTAGAAAGAAAAGGAAAGCAAGGGGAAGCAGGAACTGAGATCGGGATTCGGTTCAACGTTTTTGCCAAGCCAAGTCACACTCAACTTATCTAGACTTCTTTCCCTGGAAACCAAGGAATTGTTCAAGGACACAGGGTATTTCTTAGAAATGATTTTAAAAGTTGTCTTTCTACATAGATATCTTGAAGGTGATATCCCACCTGGCAGTTGAAGAAGCTACACTGAATATCTCACCTAACTCCCACTAGGAATTTCCAAACTGCTCTTTTATTAAGCAGTCTTTGAAATAGGATATGTTGTATAAGTTGTTCCAGAATAGAGTCTAGCAAAGGGATATGGGTAAGGTGGGTACTCAGCAAATGTGTTTTGGTGTTTTTTCTTCTAATTAGCACACCCTGAGCTCATACTCAAGTCAAAAAGACCAAACCAGGTAATACAGTTTGATATCAGGAATTGTGATCCCTCCTGCTTTGCTCTTCTTTCTCAAAATCGCAGCTGATATTTGGGGTCATTTATGGTTCCATATAAATTTTTGAAGTGTTTGTTCTATATCTGTGAAATATGCCATTAGTACTTTGATGGGAAAACATATTTGCTAATAATACCTCAGACAAGGGTTTGATCTCCAAAATATATAAAGAACTCATACAACTCCACTCCAGGAAGACAAAAAACCCAATTAAAAAATGGACAAAAGACACGAACAGACGCTTCTTGAAAGAGGACATACAGAGGGCCCAGAAACATATGAAAAGATGCTCAACATCATTAGCCATCAGAGAGATGCAAATTAAAACCACGATGAGATACCACCTCACACCAGTCAGAATGGCCATCATCAACAAAGCAACAGATAACTGCTGGAGGGGATGTGGAGAAAAGGGAACCCTACTGCACTGTTGGTGGGAATGCAGACTGGTGCAGCCACTGTAGAAAACAGTATGGAACTACCTCAGAAAACTAAAAATGGAACTGCCTTTTGACCCAGAAATTCCACTACTGGGATTATATCCTAAGAACCCTGAAACACCAATTCAAAAGAACCCATGCACTCCAATGTTCATAGCAGCACAATTCACAATAGCCAAGTGCTGGAAATAACCTAAGTGCCCATCTACACATGAATGGATCAAGAAACTATGGTACATTTACACAATGGAATTCTACACAGCAGAAAGGAAGAAGGAGCTTATACCCTTTGCAACAGCATGGATGGAACTGGAGAGCATTATGCTAAGTGAAGTAAGCCAGGCAGTGAGGGACAAATACCATATGATCTCACCTTTAACTGGAACATAATCAACAAAAGCAAAAAGCAAGCAAAGCTTAACCAGAGACATTGAAATTAAGAACAAGCTAACAATAGCCAGGGGGGAGGGGGGAGGGGACAATGGGGAGAAGGGTCTTCAGGAACCACTATAGAGGACACGTGGACAGAACCAAGAGTAGAGAGGGAGGCAGGGAAGGGAGGTGGGATTGGAGGGGGAGGGGAGGGGAGAGTATACAGACAACTGTAGTTGAATAACAATAAAGTAAAAAAAAAAAAAAACTAAACTAAAAAAAAAAAAGACCAAACCAAAACAAAACCTAGAAAAAGGTTAAAATCATGCCCTTATTTCCTGCAATCATACACAGAAAATTTCTTTTCCAATGCAGACCTAGAATTTAGCATTTTCCATGAGACAGTTCCATGAGAATTTACTCTAAGAGGAAAGTGTCTGATGTTTGTGTCTCCTAACACAGAAAATCTGACCGGCAACTCACAAATCAACAAACAGAGAAATATGCTTTGGCAGCATTGCTTGTTGCATTCTTTAAAGGGGAAATTGAAAACCTAGGATCACAAGGGTCAGATGGTTATTATGGAAAGCTGGCTCTTGTAAAATGCAATCCACACCACTTCACCCATCTAAATTGCATTGCTTTGTCCAAGTCACCCGATGGGGCCCAGGATAAGGTGTTTTTCTGATGTACACACCACCTTGTTTTCCAAAAGCCCATCCATTTAAAAATGGGGGCCTGAAAAACACCACCAGTGACAGAAAAATTATATATTTTTTGTAACCTCAGCATCACAGGAAATAGTTCCGCAAGAAGTGGTTTACAAAAAAAGAAAACTTTATTATTAAACACATATAGTACTATTCAGCAAAATCTGCTGCTGATGGCAACTTCTAAAACTAGGCCATTTAGAGAGTCTCACTCTATATCAGGATTTTAAGAAACTCTGAACATTTTATCGATCGAAGCATTTTTATGACATTTTTTGTGAATGGATCTATATGTCAATAAGAGGAAAATTGTTAAAGTACCAAACAAATAGCAACTATCAGGGAGGTAGAGAGAGGAGGTACAACACAGGACAATCAAACTGAGCCACAACTTCAGGTGAACCTGCGGGTGTGGTTTAGCAGGGCGCCTAAGGTCAGCCAGTTGCGAAACTCCGCAGGTCTAATAACCAGAGGTCTAATAACCTCTAGTGCCGTCTTGGTGTGAGTAGTGTGAGTAGATAGTTTGTAGCTTTAAAACAAAAACTGAGTCTACAGTACAGAACGTGGTGTTATTATTTTGAAAACCGAGAAGGAGAAAAACTATTAGTGCCTCCTGCCCAACCGCAAATAGCATTCCTCGTGAAAGTTTGTGGATAATCATCTTGCACGGGGCGGAGGCCCAGGGCTCTCCTCCGAGCGGGAAGCCGGCTCTTGGTGTTGCTTCACAGCAACTGCCATGCACGCCCCCGGTGACCGCTTGTTTCTTCCTTCACGAGGGAGACGACATCATCTTTAAAAAAAAAAAAGGTGGAGGGAGGAAGAGGGAACATCTTATACACACATTAACGGTGTCCACAAATGTAAAGGGAGTGTGAAATGTGCATGCAGAAGCAAGAAAAGAAAGTGTTCAGCAATCCATTTAATTTCTAAGAGAAAACTGGGATTTCATATCTTTGAGAAGAAAGGGAGAAAAGTTAATAGCCATCTGGAAGAAAATGAAAGTTTCCATTAATTAACCTGGTAAATGCTGATATGAAAGACTTTCTTTTCGAAGCAAAACTAGTCTACTTACTACCCTTCCCCCCAGTGGGTGATCTCCCTCACTTCTCAGGGTCAGATATGTCTGTCACCTCCTCCCACGTTGCGACTGAGGCCCAGCTTCTTCCTTCCTGGCCACACCTGTGAAGATCGCTGCTGCCTGGGTTCATCCAGCACTTGGTGCTTCATCTGCACAGAGTCAGGCAACAAGTGAATGCTTAGTCAACACTTGTGAAAATGAAGGCGCTAGAACCATAGGTAATCAACTGCAGTATAAGTAATTAAGTGGCATAGGATATAAGCACATGAGCTTATTTCTTTGTAAAATTCCCAGCAGCTACTCAGACAAACTCGAATTCTTCCTGAGCTGAAGGACTTGCTACCCCTGAAGGCAGTATATTCCACCCTTAGATAGCTTTAATTCTTAGAAAAAACTTAACTATATTAATCTGAATTTTTCCCCTTGGGAATTTTTCCCTTCAGATTCTGTTTTCACCCCTGGGCTCCAGTACAAATTGTATCTTCTCTGTATCACGCATTTGTCAATTGGAAGATTACTGTCTTGTCCTCCATGCGTGGTCCTTTCCCAGATGACAATCTCAGATCAGGGGTTCTTCTGTTGACATTCCTGGCAACATTCCTTGAAGTGGGGTCCAAAAACATGATCTTCATCCGAGGAGCACATTAATCATGCAAATTTCAGAAACTCCTCATCTGAACCTACTGAATCAGATTCTATGGGTTGGGGACCTCAAATCTGCCCAGATTTAGCAAGTGCCCAGGTGATTTTTAAGCTTACCACAGAATTTTCTCTATCACTCACCTCCGGATGGACCATAGTCCACGTGTAGTCCAGGTGTTAATATCTCACAAACACTGTAGACAGTTCAAATGACTGTGAAAGAAACAAAACTAAACTTTGGAAAAGGTCTACACCACAGGTTACAAACACAAGACCCCAAGGCCCTCCACCTTGTTTTATCCGGCCCAGCACCTTGTTTCTACCTGGCAGCAGTGTCGAGCTCTTGCTTAACTGTTAAGGAGTAGTTACATTTATATAGTCCTAAAATTGCATTTGGCCCTTTGAAAGCAACCATGAGGCTGATGTGGCCCCTGGTGACAATGAGTTTGACATCCCTGGCAGTCAGAGCTGTACCTAACTCAGATGGCATTCATCCTGTGGACCAGGTAGTGTGGTGTCAGGATGCCTCAGTGTCTGCCATGTGGCACGCACTGAGCTACGTAACTTTATGAGTGCTGCCTATGCAGTCTTATTACCTGCAAGATCCCTGTTATGCTCGCATTACACAGACACAAAGACTGAAGTTCTGAAGGGATGGGTACTTTATTTGTTCAGTATCAAAGAGCTGGGAAGTCGGAACCCACATCCCTCTGACCCCAAAGTCTATACTTTCTCCCCTACTGACCCTCCAGCCCCAAACTAAAAGTACCAAAAGGACATGCATTATTTGTGCAATGTTATTGTTGACATGGTCCCTTAAAGACCATGCTAAATGTTTGAGCAGAGAACATTTAGAGAAGATTATATTATTTTACGCTTTTGTTTCTGGCTCATTCACCAGATTCTGAGTGACATATTTAAGATGCAATTGACACCTCTACAGTGTGATGGGCAATTACATGCCATTCCCTAGCCCAGAACTCAACTCGTCCAGGTGAATGGGCTGTGATAAAGTGACACTTAAAATGGAACATAACCTGCAATGGTGCACAGGATTGGAAACGTTCCCTCTCTAACACCAGTCTGTCTACAAGGTTATTTTTTATTAATTTATTTTTTATCCTCACCTAAGGACATGCTTATTGATTTTAGAAAGAGGGGAAGGGAAGGGGAGAGAGAGGGAGAAAAACATCAATGCAAGAGAGAAACATTGATTGGTTGCATCCTGTATGCACCCCAAGGGGACCAAACCCACAACCTAGGTATGTGCCCTGACCAGGAATCAAACCCACAACCCTTTGGTTTATGAGATGATAGTCCAACCGAGCAACATCAGCTAGAGCTTTATATGGCAACAGAAAAAAAAAAAAAAAAAAAAACAACAACACTTAATGGAAGTAACTTTAGGTACAATAGGCAAGAGATAAAACTTCTGTGTTAAAGGAGAGAGTACCAGCCCTGAAAACAAGACTTTAATTGATTCCTCTCCTGACCCCTCAGGCCAATATTTTGAGCAAGCAGAGAAGACAAAGCTACCACCTACAGAGGCAATTCCATTCACCACCCACCCCATGAGGGAAAACTCCAAGCAAGCAAAGATACCCACACAAACAGCTCATATATTTATTTAGAAACTTCTGTTCCACTGTTGGGAAAAAGTTCCTAATCAAAGCAGCCGGTGGCTCAGTACAGATGAAGCTGTCAAATGGAGAGAACCCGCACAATGAAGGGAGATGCAGGTCAAGGCTCCTCAGGCTCTCATTCCTGTTGCGGGCATGTGGGGTTCTGCCCCCAGTATATCTACCTCATCAAATCTGAAGCAGAGCAATCTCAGCTCAGCCCTGGGCCGTAAATGTCGCACAAAGGTTCTAGGGGACTTGAACCTACAAGCATTGCCTGACAATGTTAAAGATATGAAGTTTGTTTCCATCCAAAATTTCTTTTCCTAATCTCCTGGGAATAGCAAGGTTACTATAAGAATGCCAGGAGGTGTGACGACTACAAGGAAAGCAGAAAACAAGTAATTCCCAGTGCACCATTTATTTGAAGTGACAGCCATGTTGCATTATAGTAAATGGACTTTGCTAGTCTCCATTCTGGCAGGGCCAAATTGGAACTAAGAAGGAGTTGCAATGAAGAATCTGTGCAGCTATTTCTGGAGACGAAAGCAGGCCAACAGCAGCGGAGGCCGTGTTAAGACAAATGGCCCGCTCTGGAATGGCGTACCATAATGTCACTGCAATTAGATAGATTAGGGGTTACAGTTCGCCACAGAGAGCCATAGGACATCCACTGATAATCACACATTTTGTTCTACTGACAGATAACAGCAGCCCACAAATGAGAAGCGTCTCCTCTGTGTACCTACGCTACATGAAATCAATACTTAATTACAACAGGGCCTCTGTATGTTATTGGTGGTCGGTTGTGGTGATGAGGCAGGTACAAGGCTCTACTGTTAGGTGGTGAATTAAGGTGAAAGAAGTTGGTGCATGATGGGTAATACCCATTCTACTGACCATGCCTGAGATCAGGATTTAAATGAATCACTGGACTGTAGGCTTGGGCTGAAGAACAGAACCTCTAGACATGAAAAATATGCCCTTAGGGGAAGAGCAGGTTCTGCCTCTGATGGAAGTTGCTAGAATGCAACTACAGATCACATTGTTTTGTGGATATGCAAGGCCCATGGTACAGTCCTGGGAGGAAGTGTACAGCATCTGAGGAGCGGCGCTAGGGAGAAGCTGTGTGGCCAAAGGGAAGGAACAGAAAAAAAAGAACCAAGCGACCTGAGAGAGATCCTCGCTCTGCTGCACTTAGAAGCTGCAGAATACCTTGCAGTTCAAGCTACTCATCCATAAAAAGGGAATGATATGTGTTCTGTCTAAGCCAGAGAGCTACTGTGAGGATTGAATGGAACCAGACAGGCAGAGAGGACTTTGTAGACTTGAGCCTCCAGACCATTGTAAGAGATTATTTTTCTTTTAAAAAGTGATAAGACCTCGGTATGCAATGTCATTAATAATCAAAAAGAAGTAATAGCTTCATTTATTAAGTTCCCAGTACAATGTTAGGTGAGGTCACACTGGAACCTACCCACACAATAGAAGAATAGAGATAAACTAACTTGGCAGAGACATTCCGAGTAGAACCAAAGATACAGGCAGGGGAATCTAGAAATTTCTTCCATAATTCATCTATTCCATGTTCATGTAACACCGAACTAGAGAACATTCTACTTGAAAGCTGTATGTTCATCCAAGAACTCTCCTCTTGTCCTTCCTTTTTAAATTTTAGTTCATTTCTATAACCATCTCTTTCTTTAATGTATTACTTTCCTATATCTTATTCAAAGGCCCACAGGTTTATTTGTATGTTTGTTTATAATCATTCCTTGAAAAAAGTAATTTTGTGGGGCTAGCACAGGGAATTGTTTAGAGAAAGTAACATTAAAAATGTGGTAGGGAAAGACAACTAGAGAAACAAAAGGAGAGATTTCGGGGGCTCCTATCTGAAGAGCTTAAAAGGCTCGTCATCTGAGGAGGAAGCGGGGTGCTTGTGCCTGAGCACTCAGCTCCGCCGCAGTCCGGGCCTCGCCGCCTCACAGCTGTGTGTCCTTGGGACTGTGAGTGGACTTCCTGGGGCCTTAGTTGCCTCCTCTGGTAAATGGCAAGTGTGCACGTGAGGAATTCAAAGGTTTGTTGTGGGCGGCCCAAATTCTTACAAGTGGCTCTAGTGTTTTTTTGTCAGCCCTTTGGTGATGCCTTAGTACAAAGCCTTTCTTGAAACTAACCAAGCCAACAACTCTTGATGGGACAATGTCCATTTGCTGGATTTGTATCACTCACCCCTCAACAAAAGCAAAGAAAGTTATTGCAATCCAAGAAATGGGTGTGACAATAGAAGGAAAAGGAAAGCCTCTTTATTCAATTCACAAAACATCCCATGTGAAAAAAAGACACTGTCATCAGACACAAGTGCTGAGGTTTACTAAAACCAGAATTTCCACAGGTGGCTCATGAGAAATGTACACTGACCTGCCCTAGTTTTACCGGGCTCCTCCTGTGTTTGCTAAATAGGATATGTTTGACAGTGGCTGTGTTCCTGGTTAAATCGAGTGCTACATTGGGGCATTCTAGAAGGTGAAGACATTAGAGCACTGAGCCAAATGACAGAGCCACCATATTGCATGCAGATTTGAATTATGTGAATTTAATATAATGTGTCATAAAATATGTGCGAAATTTGAAATAACTCCACCCCTCCATTAAAAGTTTGTCAACAACCACATAATTTAATCTCAGAGCTTAAGGAGGCAACTGAACAGAAACTGAGCTTATTCTGGGGCTGCGTAGGGACAGACACTCACCGTAGCTAGTAAACCAACCTCCCTCCACCTCCTGTTGGAATTGGTCTCAAAGTTGTTGAATTTTGGATTATGGAAGGGCTCCAGGAACATGTTTCTTACAACCCTTCTGTGCATGTTTTTCATTCAAGAATCCAAAACCCAGACAGAAGGCTGAAGCCTCAGGAGTACTGGGAACAAGCAACATGGAATAGATTGTTCTAGAAAGAAGAAAGTGAAGACTTTGTTTTAAAAGGTATGTCCTAAGTCTGATAGAAAGCAGATTGCATCTAGAATTAAAATTTCCTAACAGTCATTTTACCTATATAATCTCTCCAGGACACACATTCATGACATTAGCACAGTGGTGCCCCCTCATCTGCAGGGCTTAAGGTCCATGACCCCCACTGGATGCCTCAAACCTTGGAGAGTACTGAAATCTACATATACTACATTTTTCCTATATATACCTACCTATCTATTATCTAGCTTAGTTTATAAATTAGGCATGGTGAGAGATTAGTAACAATAACAAATAATAAAATAGAGCAACAATACACTATAACTAAGTACATGGGTGTGGTCTCTCTCTCTCAAAATCTTCATGTACTGTACTCGCCTTTTCACGTAAAGGAAGCACTTTACAGCTTCTCTTTGGCACATTCAAATTGCATCATTACTCCTGCACTTGGGAACATTACTAAGTAAAACAAGAGTTACTTGAACACAAGCTCTGTGATAGCTTGACAGTTGACCTGATAACTACTAAGTGACTAGCGGGCAGGTGGCTTATACAGTGTGGATACACTGGACAAATGGATGGCTCACACCCTAGGCAGGATGGAGAGAGACAGTCAATATTACATCACACTATTCAGTATGCTGCATGATTTGAAACATATGAATTTTTTTAGTTCTGGAATTTTCCATTTAATATGTTCAGACTGTGGTTTACCTCAGGTAACTGAAAGCAAAACCCAAACAAGGGGAGGGGAGCTATAGTACCTAGAGCACATGCAGGAGCAAACACGCTCCCAGCTCTTTGTGTCTCTCTTTGCCCTCCTGTGGTCACCAACAGAGGGTTCACAAACTCACAGGAACATTCAGAAACCACTTTCCAGTTTCAGAAAGTGGTTTCACGTACACTAATGCACATTGATCTCGGTGGCTGCAATAACTGTGAGATGCACGAGATAAAGGAACTGGGTCACAAAGAGGAAAAGAAAGTTGCAAAAAGTCACAAAACTTAGCAGTATGAAACTCAAGTCTTCATACACCCACAGCAGGAGTTCATTTCATCTCATCAAGCTGTGCTCCTCTTTGGAAATGGTCTAAGAAGAGACAGTCACTCAGGGTTAGCAACACCTCTCCAAGGACTGACACTTATTCACTTCACACCCTGGACTCTTTGCTTACTGTGTTTGGCTACCCAGCATCCATCCCTCCTCCATTGGATGCAGTCTAGTGGGATATGGAAATATCCTCCTCTTTCCTTCTAAGGGTGGGCATGGAGCAAATAGGCCATTTAGATGCTCGCTCTCTTCTAGGAATCTCCACGTCAACCAAGAAGAGAGCAGCATGAAAATGGTTGGTACTCCTTCAGTGAACCTCACCAGTCTGATGCTACAAACGAATTTCCACTCACTAGAGCAGCCCTGGTTCACGCCATCACCAAGCCTGCGTCTTTGGTCTCCCACTGATTCTGTAAGCAATCCCATCCCTTCCAACAAGTTTCTGTTTGGTTAAATCAGTCAAAGTTCATTTGCTTATTTGTAAGCCAACAACTCTAGCTTAAAAGCCAACTAAGTGTCCATTTTTGTGAGTACACTGGTACCCAAAGAATGCGAGACGGGAGTCCTAGAGCTCGTGCGTGCGTCTGTGCAAGGGTTCACACACGTACCTGGTCTTACTCTCAAAAGTTTAGAGCACACATCCCAAACATGCTTTGCAATTTTCGTTTCTAGTACATGATATCTTGTACAATTATTGAAAATAATAGGTTAACTTTTGTATGGCTAAATGTGGTTTAAAATTGTTCCTGTGAAATGAACAAGAAATTTAGCTTAATCTCATGTCCACATACTATTTGATACATGGTTTTATTGTTTTGCTTCCTCTTACAGTTTTTTTTTCCCACCAAGAATCAAAATAATTACGTTTATATAATAATTAGATTTTTTTTTTGAGATGCCACGTGTTCCAAACTCCCACCAGACTGTGGCCACACACGAGACCTGCCCTGTCCGTGTGTGTTGGGCAGCAGCAACAACAGAAATGGGTAAAAAGATTTCCTCTGGCTTTTCAAAGGTTAAAGCAGTTACCTAAGAAGTTGTGAATCAAAAAACCACAAGATTTCTGTCAAACTTAAATTGACTTCATCACCTTTTCCCCACTGCATTGCTTACTCTGGATGGTGTGCTTTCCCCCCGTGATCCCGGTAATTCAAAGCAGTTACATTTCCAAGAAAAGAAATGCAATAAGCAAGGTAAATTCATAAAGCAGGGCTCTGAGTGCATTTCTGCCACTTTCGGTTTAATGTCCAATCCTGGAAGATGTACCCTGAGCCTCAAGGAGATCATGTGTAATCTTTATTATGATGACAGCGACAAATGCCACAAAATACCCTTCCATGACTGAAGATGCTTTGAAAATTGCCAAAAATTTTGTTCTGGGTATCAACATATGCACAGAAGGGCATCAACATATGCAGAGAGTACACACAGCAAATCCCCTTCAAGTTTATGACCATGTCCCTAGGGGGCTTTAGGCTAGAAATGGGCTGAAGTATTTCAGTTCCCATGGAGGTGACCATATTGACAGCTGCTTCCCCAAGTTTATTGTTGAGGTTTTACCTGACCTTGAATGGATTTGTGTGTTTTCGTTGACACTGAACATTTCTAAATATATAATAAATGGGTTCAGATTGGAGAAAAAGGGGAGGAAAGAAGGGAAGAAGGGAGGAAGGAAGCAAGGAAGGAAAAGAGGGAGAACGGAGGAAATGTCTTCTTTCAATGTATTCTTTCATTGGATGACAGGTGAGCGAGTCGGTTATCTACACACCTATTGTCACTGGAAATGAAAATTCCAAAAAGACTTCCTCATCCCTCAGTCCCTGCCATATTCTCTTCCCTGATTTACATCAGCCATTTTTTTTTTCTTTTCAGGAATGCAAGCTCATGTTAAATTATCCCACAAAGAGCATCATTAGGAAAGCAAATATCAGGCATTGCTCAGCGTAGACTTTATCACACAGCCCAGTGGAGATGGATTTTAGGCTTTGGTTTGGGGAATTACCTATGCTGTTTTTTTTCTCTCATTAATGCAGGCATTAAAAAATTAGCTATACCTACAAAATACACTTTTGTAAAAGAGGCATGCAGACTTAATTAAGAACTCAACTGACTGTTATCATAAAAGAATTACTATTGTATCTAATGTGAAAGGTTTGAATTTTCCTCCTGTCTAGTTTATTCATTATTTAAGTAAAATGATAATCTGGTATTTATTATATTCCAGATTACATAAAAGAATGGTATAAATGTAAATTTTTTTAAAATTATCATAAACTCCAGCTTTTCATTCTACCAAGTTTAGGAAAAGTATAGCTCATAAATATTGATGAGGCTTCATCATCATTTAAATTTGTCAACTAAATACAGACAATTATTTTGAAAATACAGTTCTACATTCAAGCTAACTTGATACTTCCTGCTAGTCCACCAACGGATGTGTCTAAATGGTTCCTAAATGCCACACATCCCCTGGGCCAGACACAAGAAGGGTCTCTGAACCCACCACTGCCTCCTGGAAGCCTCCCCACCCTCACTTGCCCCGGATTTGGGACCCTCACAGGTGCTCCAACAGAGCAGTCCTTCTTCCCCGCAGGACCCCGTCCAGTGGAGAACATCTGTTTCTAAGGGCGCACTGCAAACTCAGTGTGCCACGGCCATGTCACCTCCCTGCTGTATCTCCTACAACGCAGGCGGCAAGCACAGGGCCCACGGGCCCAACCCGGCCCTCCAGCTTGTTTTATCCGCCCAGCGCCTTTTTTCTACCCGGCGGCAGTGCCGAGCTCTCCTTTAACTGTTAAGGGGTAGTTACATTTATACAGTCCTAAAATTATATTCGGCCCTTTGAAGGCAACTGTAAGGCTGATGTGGCCCCCGGTGAAAATGAATTTGATACCCTTGTTATACAATGTGTAAAATAGTGCTTAGCACACCAGTGCTCCGAGAATGGGATCTTGTTCCATGTTTACTCACCCCCATCCCAGTGGAGTCAGACTCACTCCTCACAGCACTCCCTCCTCATTACCACCGGCAGCAACCTGTGGTTCAGCCCTACCGCCTCCAGTCTGCTCTCCATACCAAAGCAAGAATGTCCTTCGTAAGAGTGTGTGTATATCAGAGAGCCCCACTCTGACTCAAAACGGTGCTCTCGGGAAAGCCTGCAGCACCCCCATGAGGCCTTGCATGAGCGCTCCAGTCTCACTCGCAGGCCTCACGTCCTACCTCTGCGCTCCCCCACAGACACCGGCCTTGCTGGTCTCAGGACACGTTCCACGGCCAGCTCAGGACTCCCCCTGCTTAGAACCCTCTCCAGGTTTCCCTATGCCTGGCTTCAGTCCCTGCTCAAATGTCTTTTCTTCAGAAAAGCTTTGCCTCATTACCTTACCAAAAATAGTCTCGACCATACTTTAGCTGCTTGCTGGCTACATTTTTCTTCAAATCACTTACATTATGTGTTTATTTGCTTATTGTCTATCTCACCTCTTCAAATGTAGATTCCATTAGTGACAGCACTTGACTTCCTTCACCTCTCTACCTCAGGGTCTAGAACAGTGCCTGGTGCATAGCAAATACTCTCTCATTTGTGTAGAATGAATGGACACACTTCCTGCCTTCCAAAATCCCTGACCTAGTTACCCTTCCAAGTATCACCTCCTCCTGGATTTCCCAGGACTGAGTTCTCCCGCATCAATTCAATAACAAAGTTCCATGATGCACTACTGATTGTTTTACCTGCTTTGCCCAATACGGCAGCCATGAGCCACATGTGGCTACTGAGTGCTTGACATGTGGCCAATTGTACTTGAGATGCATTGTAAGTGCAAAGTATACATCAGACTTTGAAAATTTACTATGAAGAAAAGAATGTAAAATAGCTCACTGATATTTTTTATTATTACATGTTAAAGTGATATTTTAGATATATCAGGCTAAATAAAAATTATTACAATGTTTCAACTATTTTTACTTTTTTAACTGTGGGAACTAGCAAATTTAAAGTGACATACCGAGTTCTCATTGGCAGCTTGCCTCGTATTTCTGTTGGAGAGTGCAGCTCTAGGCCAAAACTATTCTCTAGCTGGGAGGCGCCAGGTGAATTATAAAGGGCATAAGCTTCACATCACATAGATAGGCTGGAATGCTGGCCTACTGGTACCAGGCTTTTGACCATAAGTAGGATGCCCAACTTCTCTGAGACTCAGTTGCTCATGTGTTCAGCATGTGTAATGGAAGTTACTTTGAAGGGTAGTTATAAGAAGTAATACAAGCACTAATAATGACTCAGAAAATGGCCTTATGGGGTCCCACGGCATTTAGAATATGCCGCTCCTTCCCTTGCTCCCATTAACCACAGAGCCCTGCCATCCAGATGGCATACCTTCTCAGTCCAATCCCCAAGCTCTTCCCCTTCCTGCACCTAACCAGGCCAGACTGTGTCCTGTGCTATGGCAAGGATGAAGCATTTATGTGGTCACTTCACAAACACTTTGGAGTACCAACACTGCATGAGTAATTGTGCTAGGAGCTAGAAAACAAACCCATGAAAAAGTAAGGAACAGGCTCTGCAGTGTCCTGTTCATGTGAGGTGGCAGAGCCGACCAGGTGCATGTGCACTGCTCACCCCACTCCAAGCACTCACTGGAGGCTCTTCTGCAGATTCCCGGGCCCTCTCCTTCAGTCACAGCCTGTCGACAGGCATGGCCTACTCCTCTGGGGCTTTGGCATGGCTCTCAATGTCTGTACCTTAGAAATTTCTGGAGAGCTAAATATAAAAATTAACAAACAAAATGCAGCATTTCCTAGACCCCTACCTGGAGGTATTAGGGTAAAACCCTGGAGTTTGCTTTTTTAAAACTCTATAGATGATACTGATTTATACAATCAGAATTAAGAATTCCAGGAAGGTACTCACAAATCACACATTAGCATTTGCATGACCTCCCACAAAATCAGTTCCCTTGGGCAAACTGCAGAGCCTTCTGGACCTTCAGATTCCTTATCTATAAATTGACATGTATTTACAGGGCAGGAATAAGGATTAAGTGGCATAATGCATGGGAGGCCCTTACAGACCCAACTGAGCCTCACGAGCAGCAGCCACTTCGGTGCTGTTGTTGAGGAGCCAAAGCAGGAACAATGCTACCACAAGGAGCAAGTCCCCTTCCATCATTGCCTCTCTTCTCTGGCATTTTTGACTTTGTTCCAAATTATGAGCCATCCATTTTTTGTTAGTTATTCTAAAGCATTTAGGACAGGTGTTTTAAGTACTGGCCTAGCCAGACATTTCATTATTGGTACAGCAAAACAATTACCACTAAAATCCAATTGAAATGTCAATATTTTACTTAAGACTAATGAAGGCATCTCTCCTGTGGACAATGGTTCTCTCTTTTTCATGCTGAGCAGATTTTTAACTTTGCAATTGAAATGTGACTCCCTGTCCCCCAACAAAACCCCCATGCACCTTCCCAGAAAAACCACATGGGTTGGAACTAAATTTCTCAACCATGTCATTAAAGAAAAGGACTGAAGAGTTGGTCAGAAGCTACCCCAGAAAGGTTAATTCAAATTTTTTTGTGAAGTAGACAGCCTGAACGGTTTTAAACTTTCTTGGAAATTTCAGAAAGGAGTTTCAGCATGTCTAGCGTTTTGCTGCATCTTGAGAGTGAGCCGAGGCCCAGCTTCTCTCCCACCTCCTAGTCCTGGGGTTTGGCCAGGAACCCACTGAGCTTAAGAGAGAACGGGAGCCCTGGCCAGTATGGCTCAGTGGACTGAATGCTGGCCTGCAAACCAAAGGGTTGCCAGTTCAATTCCGAGATCAGGGCACATGCCTGGGTTTTGGGCCAGGTCCCAGTAGGGGGAGCGTGAAAGGCAACCACACATTGCTGTTTCTCTCCCTCTTTCTCACTCCCTTCTCCTCTGTCTAAAAATAAATAAAATCTTTAAAAAGAGAGAGAGAGAAGGGGGAAAGAATTACAGATTATCTCTGAGATTCATGCAGAGGCCCTTCTCAACTCTCAGAAGCGTCAGAAGAATTCCTGAGAAATCAGGTGGTGTCCCCATCCAATTATTCTTTTATAATTTTAAATCACAGAGAAATTTCTTAACTATATATGTTGTATAGCAATTTCTTTCTTTTTAAGATTTTATTTATTTATTTTTAGACAGAGGGGGAGGGAGGGAGAAAGAGAGGAAGAGAAACAGCAATGTATGGTTGCCTCTCACATGGCCCTCACTGGGGACCTGGCCCGCAACCCAGGCATGTGCCCCGACTGGGAATCGAACCAGGACCATTTGGTTCCCAGCCCGCACTCAGTCCACTGAGTTACACCAGCCAGGGCAGCAATTTCTTGAAATGTCTTCTCTCCCAGTTCTCCCATAAATTTCTTCTACATAGTGCAGGTGTCAAAAAAAATCAAGTGCTTTATTTCTTTCCTAAGTCCATTGTCTAGTTAATTATTGGGTAACAGTTTGGCCTGGAACAGAAAAAGAAACAAATAAACAAACATGAAACCATCTAGTTTTTTTTATCCTGAAAGATATAGAGGTAACAAGTCACAACTGTATTGTTTTCCCTGGGATGCTAATGCAGATGTAACAAATGTGACATGAGGACCAAATCAATATCATAATCACTGAAGCAGCTAATCAAATAATTCTTCTGGACCACAAATATCCTATATTCTGAAGGTGACAAGTGCCCATCAGAAGACTTTAATACCAATCACACCTCTCTGTATAAGAAGCAGCATGAGGCAACTCAACACCAGACCCACCACCTGGCTGGGGAAGACAGCCCAGGCTTTAACGAACTGGGGAAAGCCACCACCACCTGAATGTCCCTCACGTCTGAACATTGGTTTCCCCTTCATATTTACTTGGTTAATGTCTTTAACATTCTTGCCATTTCATAACATTCTTTCTCTTGCTGTTTTATTTTCTTCTATGGCTTTGGGGTAGCTTTGGGGTCGGGTAGAGGGTAGGAGATTTTCTGGGACTTCAATCTCTTGACTTAATTTATGCATCTTAGTGGAAAGAGTCCATTGCAGCAGACCCAAAGGACTGAGGCGATTTCCCAGTCCAGATCACGAAAGCCCAGCTAGATTATATTTAATAAGAACTCAATACCTACAGGTCCACTTTTTTGGCCACTCAGATCCAAATTATCATGGATTTTAAACATTGGGCTCATTATTATCACTCTGACTTTCACTTAAAATTTAAGCAGCTGACATTGATTCAATTAAAAATGTTTAATATTTGAAAGAGTCAATATTTCTTAGGCCTTAAAGGACAGAGTGGTATAGACATGATGAACCAGATGGATATACTTAGTTCATTTCCATATAGCTTTTTCAGCACATAGAATTTAACAACATGTCAGTGTTATAAATCATAGTGAAGAGAAAACTATATATACTCTAATGCACTTTTTAAAATAATTTCATTTGGATTGAGGTATTATTGTGATGTTTAAAAGAAAGAGTGATCTTTTTTAGGAATTTTGTTTTTAATAGAGTAATGTAGAATTAAGGACTCTGCTCTGTCCTCATAAACTATTCCCTCTCTAACTGGGTAAAAAAAAAAAAAGAGCACATAGGCTGGGTATTCAACCAAGCGTGTAAAAAACACAGCAAAGGGTTGTGTCTTTGCTCCCCGTCTGATAAGAGAGTTAAGTGCACCGTTCCTAGTCAGAGCCTGGTCCCGAGCGGCTTCATGCTAGAGCGGAGATGCGGTGCCACAAAAGGAGAGGGGCATGGGGATGGTTGGACCCGGACAATCTGAAAGCCTCTAGGCAAAAGAGGAAGTAATTAGGATTAAAATAAAATAAACTGATAATAAGAGCAAATAGTGAAATAGAACCAAAGATATCTTAAAATGTCTATGAAGTTATTGCTCTTTCATTGCTTTGATCAGTTATCTAATTTCTTTAAATCTTCTTACAGAATATAGTTATCATGGCTTTTACCTATGTTTTCACAAATAATTTAACCAAGAAAATACAAAATTTCTGGTGACTCAGCCGTATGTTCCTGAGGAGAGAAAGTGAGCCAACTTGTCTAATTCCATGACTTATTTACAGTCTTCTGTAGAGGGGGTGATGAACACTTCCTGAATACTATGCCTAGATATCTAAAGACATGATTTCACTCAATTCCCAAGCCTATCCTGTGATATATGTTGTCATATCCATTTTGCAATTTAACTGGAGCTGAAGGAAGCCAGATCATGCAACTAGTAAATGGTAGAAATGGGATTTGTGCCAGGTCTTTCATGACTCCAAAACTTTGTTTTTACTACACCAAACTACAGATATAAGTCCCTGGAATTCTAAAAAAAAAAAAAAAAAAAAAAAAAAAGCCATGAAAAAATATGTCCTATGGAGCTGACCACAGAGTGATATACATTTTACAGTAATACTATGAGATCTTACGTTGGACATTTTTCTCATGTTTCTAATGTTTTCAGAAATCTGATCCTTATACTCCAGACCCCCCCACCCCCGCCGGCAAAAAGACTTCTATATTCAAGGAAAGAGTATTTCTCTGAAGTCAGCAGAAGCAAGCACTGTGCCTGTTGTACATTTCTAAATTACTACTTCTGCTAATTTTTTTTAACAAAAGGGACAAAAGGAGAGTTACCAAAATCTGAGTTCAAAATCATCTCTTCCATTTGTTTCTTGTTGATTAAAACTTTTCAAAAATGAATCCATCCCTTTCTCACTGTAGGAACATTTGCAAAACTGACGCTGACCCCCAGTGACCACGTTCGCTCTGCTGGAGAGAGAGTCAGCTTCTGTCCTTATTGTCCTTTGAGAGCCACCAGGCCCAACACACTGAAACCTCTGACAACGATCGCTGCCGTGACGGTTCCTGAGTCACGGACAGCAGTGCTACCCGAATACCCACAAGGCAACAATTTTTAATTTGTCAGGTAATTTCTAGGGTCCCCCTTGCTTGATGCTCATCACATAAGTAATCAAATCAACACTGAATTTGTGTTGTACTTCACACTGGACAGATGCCATTAAAATTTTTTAAAAATACCATTTAATATTCAAGCAATGTCAAAGAAGAATATTTAACAACAAATGAAAATATTCACTCTATATTGACAAAGGAAAAGAAAACAAGTCTCAAAAGGGTTTTAAAGACAATACATCTCATTAAAAAGTATCTGGAAGGATATGAACTAAGCTGTTACTAGTGATTGTCTCTTTTCAAGAGAATTAGTGGACCCTGGCTGGTGTAGCTCAGTGGATTGAGCGCGGGCTGGGAACCAAAGGGTCCTGGTTCAATTCCCCGTCAGAGTATGTGCCTGGGTTGTGGGCCAAGTCCCCAGTGGGAACCATGTGAGAGGCAACTGTACATTGCTGTTTCTCTCCCTCTCTGTCTCCCTCCCTTCCCCTCTCTCTAATAACAAATAAATAAAATCTTTTAAAAAAGAGAGAGAATGAGTGGGTTCCTTTGTTCTTTTCTGAATTTTTTAAATTTAAAAAACATGTAAGACTCTCAAAATGAAAAATAATAAAAGTTATTTATGAAGTGTGTGTGTGTGTGTATAATTTTGTCCTTAGAACCAGGGAAAACATCTTCTTCTTTGGCTATGAGGTAGGCAAATGGGTGTTAGCAACTCATTGTACATTCGGAGAAATGGAGATTAAGTAATCCGCTACTAGCTTCCAGGTAGAAGAGGACAAAGCGAAAGTTAGGCCTGGTGTTATTTCCATAACTTCTCCATGTACTGATGTGATTAGAGTTTAAGAGAATTGGCTTTCATTGCAACAACATGCACCCATGTTACAACTCTCTGCCAATATGGGAACATTAGATATGATATGACATAAAGCTCCTACCGTTCTATCGAGTTGACACAGTGGTAACGGGAGACACCACAGCACTCCATCCTGCTGCCACAAGACACGGCTTTAGAATTCTTCCCAACTTACTTCTCCAGACAGCCATTTGCTGGTCAGGGTTGGCGCATGAGAAGAATTTAGTCATGTGCACCAGAAGGACCATGAGGGCATTCATGGCAAGAGTTTGCCATCCCGCTGTATCAGATAGTGCATCAGCAGCAGTTACGTGTACGTGTACCAGCTCAACTCCTGCCTTCAAGTTCATTCTTCTAGCTGCCTGATGTGTGTTAGACACAGGAACAGAGATAGGAGTGAGCATAAATCTTACATTCGAGGGGACTACATTTTATTAGGGAAGAAGACTAGACTCTAAAAGCCTGTACTGCAAAGGAGAGAATTCTAAGTACCAGACGTCCTCTGCTCAGTGAAAGCCAAGGGAATTTGGAGAAGGGCAAGATTTTCCCCAGCTAGAGGATGCACAAATAAAGCATTTGAGCTGGGTGCCGAGATAAGGAGTTTGGGATTTGTTTCACAGGCAATGGTAAGTTTATGATGGCTTAGAGAAGATGGGCACTGTGTCAAAAGCTGTGCAGAGGAACACACCTGGCAGTATCACATAGAGTCACCAGAGTGGAAACAGACCCGGGAGTCGAAGGACATTGCAGAAGGAGAACAACAATTCTGAAGCCCAGGTCTGAAGATGTTACTACCTATTTCAGACAGCCCAGCTGCAGGACAGATAAATATCCTTGACCACTCTTCGTAGCTGCTTCTCTCTCTTGTATTCAGACTCTGCATTGACCTGACCTGCAGGGATCTGGCTGCCACTTAAGGGAAGATAAAC
Source organism: Micronycteris hirsuta (assembly GCA_004026765.1). NCBI lineage: Eukaryota > Metazoa > Chordata > Mammalia > Chiroptera > Phyllostomidae > Micronycteris > Micronycteris hirsuta. The sequence goes on from PVJI01003200.1 coordinate 48,830, forward strand.
TGTGGCCAGCTCAGTAATGGAAACAAGGAGCACACACGCACTTGCTTCCTCACTGCAGGACAAATCCATCAAGGATTCTCTCTGCTTTACCCGCACTGGAGTCCAATTTATCTGCCAGCTGGCTCAGGGCTGCACCTTCCTTACAGGACAGGAAACAGAGAAGAAAGAGGAGAAACAGGAGAAGAAGGGAAGTCAGGGCAAGGCACCAGAGGGTTCCACTCCAGAGACCTTGGGAAGAGATGACAGATTCCAGAGAACTGGCAACTAGTATTTATCGGACACCTTCTGTGGATCAGTACATTATAGGTGTTATTTCATTTAATCCTCAAAACAACACCTATTCTACCTACATTACAAGTAAAGAAACCCAAACCCAGAATCAGTGCAACTGACCAGAGCCAGCTGAGAATTTCCCTATGAGCAGAGAAAAGAAGTCACTTGTCCAAGATATCAAATCCAAGTGCAAGCGGGTGAGCTGGGTCTCACCTCAGGCCGGCCTGACTCTTCAGGCCATGTGTTCCTGCTGCACAGCTCAGCCTGTCAACCCCAAACATCTGCACTTGCTGGGGTCCAGGTTATGATCAGAAATGGGGGCAGGGGAGGTCATCATCTCTCCTTAACTTGTTTTCACTCAGTCCCTTAGCTCGTTTTTCTGTATTGATTTGGATTTTTGACCTTTCTGAGCAATGCGTTTATTTCCAAAGAGTTACCCAGCACAGCATCAAAATGACTTGTCAAGTTCCCCTCTGGTGTCAGCTGCTTGACACACTGTAACAGCCCAGCTCTCCCCGGAAGGCCCTTCAAGCTGCAGATGTTTACCTTTCTCATCTAGATTTCTGACATGAGTGTGACAGCCGCGTGCACCATTCTATTTCTTTTCTGTGTTTTACTTTCCACTCCACCAAACTAAGTTTCATGAATCCATTTCTTGGTGTGTGCAAGAAAGCCCTCAAGGAAGCTCTGGCAGCACAGGCTTATCGCTGTTATTTATTGCTTGTCTCCTCCATTCTGGATATGGTACAGGAAATAACCACCAGTGCTAAAATATCCCCGGACACTGAAGAAGGCAGAGGACAATGGGCAGGGGAGTGGTAATGCAAGCTAGGGAAATAAATAAATGAGGGAATGGGCCAACTGCAGACCCAGAAGCCCAGGCAACAGGCATCAACCATCACATACAGATGGGGATTGTCCTTTTGTTGTTACTGTTGCTAGGATAGGTAAATTCAATCCTATCCTAGTAGCCCCTAACCTCGGGGATCACGGTACTCCCTGCCTGGTAACACATTTGCTGGAGGTAGGAAGATAATTCCCAGTAAGGTCTGCAGTGGGAACATTTTGATGAAAGGCTATCAGGTCAAAATGAAAGGGCATTTCATGCTTAACCACAAGGTGCCTTGTTAGTGGCTTGGATTCTCAATCCCATAATGCAATAAGGGTCACAAAGACCTAAGTCTTTTTGTTTTTCTCCAAAAATGGAATTATCTTCATTGATTTCTTTACTGATTATTAAAGTAATTCATGTCCATTATAAAAATTTCAGAATTTTATAAATCCTCTCCACTCCATAAAGTAACTTCAGTTGCCACTGTGATAAATAATCTTAGCAATATGTTATGAATATAAAGTGTATTTTTTAACGCCAAGTACTGTAATTTATTTTCTTATGTTTGATTTTATATCAAGGTTCTATCTCCACATTAAAAACAGTGGTCTTTCAGTTAGAGATAACAGAATAAAGACATTTTCTCCCTCTAACCCCACCCAAAACAACTTTAAAAAATGAAAAGGGAAGGAAAGTATATCCCTACAGTAATGGTAGAGGTAAATACACAAAATTCCAAACCACAGGCCGTGAGCCACAAACAACAAATTTTGTGATATGCTTTGAAACTTGGTCCAAAATGTGAAAAGTCATGGAGGCCTTCCCAGAACCTCCCGGGAAATGAGGCAGGATAGAGAACTCCTTCAGTGTGCTAATGACTCAGGTCTGAAATGTCAATGTAGAATTCACTGGTAGAAATAATGAGATCTAGGGACACAGACAAGCTAAAGAAGTAGGGACAGCCCTTGAAGAGTCCCATTATTCTCCACAGCAGGAGTATACTTAAGAAGGTACAAGACGTTTTTACTGTTCACAGCCTGGGCTTACAAACAAGGCGGCTTGATGAGCTGGTGTGGCCGCTTTGTGCCCACTATCCTTGTTCAACTCTAAGTAGCACCTCCTTTCACTATGGAGTGAATGACCATCTGAACAATAAATTCCATGGTTTCTCCACTTACTGCAAAGAGAGACTGCTAAAGGTGGTGTGCAGTAAACAAAGGCGAAGCAACATTCGCCACTGGATTACAAACAAAGGATTTTGTACTCTGAGTCACAGTAATACTGAAAAGAGTAAAACCCAGAGGGAGACATGGTCGCTGGACAGAGGAAACAGTGGTGAAACCTGAATCAAAACTGCCACAATTATCCATCTCCATTCATTACCACACATTCTTATGTACAAAGTCCGGCAGAAGTAATGCCTGCTGGAGTGTGGTTGGCAGGGTATGTGAATGTCTTCCACGAGATGGATAGCAATTTGAACATTTCACCTAAAATGTCATATGGTGTGCTTGAGTGTGATATTGTTACATTACAGAATTACATGCTTATGATTTTGTAATAAAAGATTTTGTAATAAAAAAGGGGTGTTGTTTGTGCTGGTCCCTGTATAAGCAAATACTTGATTTTATTTGAATTTCTAATTTACTCAATTACTTAGTTGAATTATTTGATGATAAGTAATAACTGGAAAGTATTTGACATGGAACAAATGTATAAATAATTGGCAGGGGGAGTGGAGAGGATGAAGGAAGTATCGCAAGCAAAAAATACACACCAAGAAATATATATTAACAGGAGTTGGCAGCTCAAAGAAATTTCTAACAACATGACGTCTACAAAAAAGAAAAGTTAAGATGTTTCGATTATCTATTGCTCTATAACAAAGTACCACAAAACCTAGGGCTTAACATTTATTTTCTCACAATTCTGCGATTTGGAGGACTACCACTCATCTATATCCCACATAACATTAGCAGGGTGACTCAGCTGGTCCTGGTGAGTCCCCTGACAGGACAAGTTTCTCAGATGGGAGGCCGCTGGGTGCTGAGTACGCCAGGAGCTCAGCTGGAGTTGTGTCCCGGGTCCCATCATTCTCTTCCAGCGGGTCTCTCTATCTGCCTCGTTTGAGCTTCCTCACAGCATGGCTGATTCTTCTGGTGGTTGGAACTCTGGTGCGGTAGCTTACTTCTAAGAGTACACAAGTGGAAGCTGCCCACTACTGACACAGTATCGCTTCCGGTGCATTTTGCTGTTTAAAGTGAGTGGCACAGCCAGCCCAAAGTCATGGAGAAAGTAAATTCCCTGGAGCACAGACACTGGAAGGCATGGCTTGTAACGAGACACTAAAGCGATAGTCTACCACAGTGAGCCCTCTGACCCCTCGTGACTCGTCACATTCTCCTAACCCCCAGCTCACGCCAAATGCATCCCCTCATCCTCAAGAATCACTAGAATCTTATTAAATCCAGCATAAGATTTCAATTTAAAGTCCAGATATTGCCATTCAAATCAGTTCCAGATGTGAATGAGGCTCTTAGAGTGCAGTTATTGATCTGAAGCTGTGTGAAATAAAGAGACAAGTTTCTAACTCCCCACACATACGTCCCATATATAATGGTGATATAATTCCTATAAGAAAACTGGAATTCCTAGCCATCAAATTAAAATTCACTCCATTAGACAAGAGCAATATCCACAAAATCTCTGTTTTAGGACTGAGTCAAAGTGCTTGAAGACCCTTAAGAGTTTCAAAAACCCTGTTGTCCAGGAGAGGTCCTACAAGTTACGCTCCTAAACATACTGAGTCTTCTGTTTTTGTAGAAGAGAAAGGGTCTATGAGGCACTACCCTTTGTCTTTCTAATGTCTTAACAAAGGATCTTATAAATTCTTGACCACAAAGCCATATTTCATTGGCAGTGTTCTCTATTTTATATTAGTCCTGAGGCCACTTTGTATTTTGAGAAAATTTTCCTAAGAATATTAGAATAAAAAATAGTTTTATTTTCTAACTCAGCAAGTTCTGAATTGGACATAATTCCTCTAATTCTGTTATAAAATGAAACAAACAATTCCTTCTTTCGTTCTTTTCTCTGTAACTGTACTTTATCACATGTAAATAAAAGTTTCAGTTGGTACTTTTAAAATTCTGTCTGAAAACACCCTTTGACAAATACATAAGCTAATTAAGTACATTTTCTATTTTTCAATTTTTTACCTACAATAATTGAATCCAGCGATTTTCAACTAGTGTGTCCCAAGAGGCACACTGGTGTGCCACAAGAATGTTTTAGAGAGCCCTGACCAATGTGGCTCAGTAGGTTGGGCATCATCCCACAAAACAAAAGGTTGCCAGTTCAATTCCCTGTCAGACCACATGCCTGGATCAGTCCTTGATCAGGAAGCTGTGCAAGAGGCAACTGATCAATGTTTCTCTCTCACATCAATGTTTCTCACCCTCTCTTTCTCTCTCCCTTCCCCTTTCTCTAAAAATAAATAAATAAAATCTTTTTAAAAATTATTAAAAAGTAATTTTTTAAACATGCAATACCTGACTATTTAGTCAGGGACACTGACCTCTTTACCCCTAGATTGTCAAATTAAAAAATGACAACAGCTAATACCACAATAGCTGCCCAGTGTGGATGAATCAAAATTATACCTATTTTTTATAAGATTGGCAAAAAAAAATTTTGGTGTGCCACAGAATTTTAGTAATTATGTGTGCCATGAGATGAATAAGGTTGGCAGTTGCTGGTCTCATCAGTTGTCTTCCTAATGAAAAAGTTGGGCCCCCTTTTACGAGGCTTCCAGTAGTATCTCCGTTCTTTCTCCGAAGCCTCCGCTGACAACCCACAAGCCTCTGGTCTCTGCCCACGGCCATGTCCCAAGAAGAAGTCTTTCAAAAGAAATTCCAAGAGGAAAATCCCCAATAGACAAGAATATTTTCCTGAAATAAAAATTTGAATTTATAGCCAAAAGAATACACTATAATTCAGGAAAAAGTAACACAAGAGAAAATGTAGGAAGAAAGATCCTGATAAAGCTACCAAACTTCAAAGATATACAGAAAAGATTTCATGGACACATAGGCCAGAAAGTAGTTCACGTACAAAGGGGAAATACTAGACTTGCTTCAGCTTTCTCCATAGTAACTTTAGATGATAAAAGGCAACAGAGCAAGCGTGCAGCAAGCTCATACCCAGCCTAGTTAACTGCAAGTACGAGGCTACAGACAGAACTCATAAGCCTTAGGACTCAGAATACTCCCCCATGAATCTTTATTGAAGAAAGAAAGATACAACCAGCCAAATAAATGTAGCTTAAAATGAAGAACTCAAAAAAAAAAAAAAAATGAATACGTTATGATAAAATACCAGTGAGAATTAAGTCCCATTCAGCAAAGGATTAAGGCACACTAACATCATGACCTGTGGTTACAGAGCAGAAATCAAATGCTATACACTTTAATAATGTGTAAATAAAACTATAAAAGAATCAGTGGAGGAGCAAGATGGAAGGAAGTAAAGGTACTGCCAACCTCCTCATCTTTCAGACTAGAGATTCTATAAATCCTAAGTTTGAGATATGTAATTAACAGCAAATTACTTCAAAGTCTTAATGTTTTCCATATTTTAAAAAATTAGAGAATCATTTAAAAATTATAGCTCTTCTTACCCAAAATTATACAACATTTTTATCTGATTTTTCATCTGTTAAGTACAACTTTATATACCATGATAAAATGGGATTTATTCTAGAGATGCAAGGATAATTCAACATCTACAAATCAGCCAAAGTGATACAAAATGAAGGATAAAAATCATATGATCTCACCTTTAACTGGAACCTAATCAATAAAACAAACAAGCAAGCAAAACATAACCAGATATTGAAATTAAGAACAAACTGACAGTAACTAGAGGGGAGAGGGGAGGCGATAATGGGGGGGAAGGGTGGAGGGTTTACAGGAACAAGCAACTATAAAGGACACATGGACAGAAACAAGCAGGGGTGGAAACCAAGGAATGAGGTGGGGAGGGCTGGGGTGGTGGGGAGGGGTGTGGGGAAAAGGCAGAAAACTGTACCTGAACAACAATAAAATTCAAAAGTATTTAATAAGAAAATTATATCATCTCAAGAAATACAGAAAAAGCATATGAAAAAATTAAACATGCATTTGTGATACAAACTATCAACAAAGTGGGTATAGAGGAATGTACCTCAGCATAATAAAGGCTATATATGACCTGTCCACAGCTAACATCATGCTCAATAGTGAAAAGCTAAAAGATTTTCCTCTAACATTGGAAAAGATAAGAATTCCCACTTGTACCATATATATTCCACGTAGTATTAGAAGTTCTAGCCAGAGCAATTAGGCAAGAAAAAAATAATAAAAGGCATCCAAATTGGGAAGGGAGAAATAAAACTGTCACTATTGGCAGATGACATGATACTATATATAGAAATCTCTAAAGATAGTACCAAAAAAAAAAAGGACCCTTTTAGAACTAATAAACCAAATCAATAAAATTGCAGGTTACAAAATCAATATACAAAAATCTGTTGTGTTTCTATACACTAATAACAAACTATCAGGAATAAAAATTAAGAAAACAATCTCACAATTGCATCAAAAAGAAAAAACACAAAGTAGGTAAAATATCTGTGCACTGAAAACTATACAACGTTAATGGAAGAGATTAAGGAAGACAAAAATAAATGGAAAGATATTTCATGCTTATGCATTTAAATATTAATATTATTTAAATATCCACACTACCTGAAACAATCTACAGTTTAAATGTAATTCCCATCAAAATCCCAATGACATTTTTCACAGAAATAGAACAAACAATCCTAAATTTGTATAGAACCACAGAGGACCCTGAATAGCCAACACAATCTTGAGGAATCAAAGTAGGAGCATCACTACAGATTCTACAAAAATTAAAAGGGTAAGAGACTATTATAAACAATTTCATGTCAATCAATTCAACAATTTCGATAAGATGGACAAAATTCTCAAAAGACACAAATACCAATGCTAAAATAAGAAGAAATTGAAAATTAAATAACCTTAAATCTATAAAGGAGATTGAATTCATTACTAAAAATTGTCACACAAAGGTAAGTGAAGGCCCCAGTAGTTTTACTGACCAAGTCTAATAAACATTTAAGAAAGAAATACTCAATCTCATACAATAATTTTCAGAAAATAGAAGGAGGAAAGAATTTCCAATTCACTTTCTGAAGCCAGCATTATTCTCATACCAAAACTCAATAAAGACATTGCAAGAAAAAAAAAAGAACCTGTACACCAAACATTCCTAGTGAATGTTGGCACAAAAAACCTTATAGGACTATCAGCCAATAAAATGAACAACATACAAAATAATCTCATGATCAAGTAAAGTTTATTATAGGAATGAAAAATTGGTTCAACATTTAAAAACCAGTTGATGCAATTCACCATACCAACACAATGAAGAAGTAAAACCACATGATGATGTCAATATGTGCATAAAACATTTGGTAAAATTCAATACCCATCATGATAAAGTCTCTCACTCAGCACACTGGGAATAGAAGGAAACATCCTCAGCCTAATAAAGGGCATGCAAAATAAAACAGTAAAATACCACATAGCTAATACCACACTTAATAGTGAAAATTTGAATGCCTTATCCCTAACATCAAAGTATGTTTGCTCTCACTACTTCTATTTAAAGGCTAGAAAGAGAAACAAAAGATGCCCAGATTGAAAAGAAAAAAGCAAATCTGCTTTAGTAACAGATGACTTAAATATATAAAATATAGAAAATACTAAGAAATTTATTAAGGAAATTACAAAGAGAAGCACAAAGCTACTAGAACTAATAAGTATAGGAAGTGTCTAGTTATCAGTGTATTGGCTCTCAGTTCCAAATCTACCTGCCTTTTCCCTGATTAGTGATAACGGAACTAGATCTGTAAACATTTGTTGTCAGTTGGTGCAATGTCAGTCTTTGTCGATACAGGAACCTGGGAAAGTGCTGTAAGGTCCAGCAGAAGCTCCTCTTCCTAGTTCTGTTCCCCACACCCACACCTTTGCAGTAGGGTTACCTGCAGCACTGAATGCAGAAGATTCAGTGGCAGGTACTCTCCAGGAAGTATTTCTCTGGTACTCAGGCAAACGAACTCCTGTGGAGCAGCTCCAGCCCACGACCAGCAGCACCTCAGCATACAGCTGTCTCACCCAGTGGATGCAGTCACAGCCCCTCCAACCAGGTTTAAGTCTCAGCCTTGGGACATGGCCTTGGGACATGAGTTTTTAGTTCTGCCTTTGGGTAATTTGCATCAGTTCTGATTCCTATATTTGCTATTCCTAAATTGTTTAAAGTTCTTTTTTACTCCTTGTAAGAGTTAACCCACTGTTATGATTTAATATTTTATAAAATAAACAAAAACTATTTATTAAAACTCTTTGTGTTGGTGTGGTTTCTATTTCCTGACTGGATACTGACTAATACAGCAAGATTGATGAATACTAAGTCAATACACAAAAATCAGTTATATGAACATTTGGAAATTGGAATTTTAAAAATGATGTAATTTATAATAAAAATTTTAAATCACAAAGTGCTTAAGGATAAATTGAACAAAATATGTGCAAGACATACAAACTGAAAACTATAAAACATTGCTTAGAAAAATTTAAGACAATTAAATGAAAAGACATACCATATTTATGGATTCAAAACTCAATAGTGTTGAGATGTCAATTCTATCCCACATTAAGCTATATATTAACTTATTTAAAATTAAAATATCAGCATATATTTTGTAGATATTGACAATCTGATTCTTAAATGTAGGTGAAGATACAAAATACCTATGGAGTCAAAACAATTTTGAAAAAAAGAACAAAATTAGAGGACTTAAACTAATTTCAAGTCTTATAATAAAACTTATTACCAAGAAAGTTTAATAGTGGCATAAAAATAGACATATGGCCTGGCTGGTGTAGCTCAGTGGATTGAGCATGGGCTGTGAACCAAAGGGTCGCTGGTTCGATTCCCAGTCAGGGCACATGCCTGGGTTGCGGGCCGGGTCCCCAGTGAAGGCCGTGTGAGAGGCAACCACACAGTGATGTTTCTCTCCCTCTCTTTCTCCTTCCCTCCCCATCTCTTTGAAAATAAATAAATAAAACCTTAAAAAAAAATAGTCATATGGAACAGAATAGAGAATCCAGAAATATACCCACATATATGTGGTCAATTTGTTTTTAACAAAAGTACAGAGGTAATGAATGATAAAAAATAGACTTTTCCTGTTAATATGGGAAAAACGAAGCTTTTGTCATTAACTCACACCACATGCAAGACTTACTCAAACTAAATTGTGCACTTAATCATAAAAACCAGAATAGTAATACTTCCAGAAGAAAACTTAGGAGGAAATCTTCATCTGTTTGGTATCCAGGGATTTCTTTTTAAGGACACAAAAGAGAATGAAACAAAAAAAATGGTAAATTGAACTTCATAAATAAATAAATAAATACTTTTCCTCTTCCAAACTGAAGATTTTAAAAATGAGAAAGTAAGCCACAGACTGGGAGAAAATATTTACAATGCATATAAATATACATTTACTAAGTACCCTGAATATATAAATACCTTCCTTTGCCACTCAGTAGTAAGAAGGTCAATTTTTAAAAGTAAGTCAAATACTTGAACAGACAGTTCAAGGAAGAAGGTGTATGGATGACCAATGAACACAAGAAAAGCTGCTCTGTCTCTCCTCACATACATACCATATAGAAGATAACACATGTAGAAATACTGACAAAATAGGACCACATACTACATGTCAATTTTAACTTTTTTATTGTAATAATCACGGAGAAATACATTATATATGTCATATAACATGTATATAAAGCAAAAAAAGGAACTCATGGCTCACCCAATTGTGTGTATTGCCTCCACGTTGTTGCCAGCGCCCTTGGGGCGGAGGCCTCCTTGTGCCTGCGCCGGCTTCCCGCTTCCCATCGAGTGAAATACTCTGCTGATTTTCTTTTTTTTTAAATATATTTTATTGATTATGCTATTACAGTTGTCCCATTTCCCCCCTTTCTTACCCTCTACCCCCTTACCCCCCTTTCCCCACGTCCATAGGTCATACACATAAGTTCTTTTGCTTCTGCATTTCCTGTACTATTCTTAACCTCCCCCTGTCTGTTTTCTGCCTACCATTTATGCTACTTATTCTCTGCACCTTTTCCTCTTCTCCCCCTACCACTCCCCTGTTGATGTTCCTCCATACCTTATATAAATCCCTTTAATATTTCATACAATAAAGGCTGGGTGATGATGATCTTCTTGAACTTGACCTTATCTGAGAAGCACTTTATCTGCCCTTCCATTCTAAATGAGAGTTTATCTGGATAGAGTAATCTTGGATGTAAGCCCTTGCCTTTCATGACTTGGAATACTTCTCTCCAGCCCGTTCTTGCCTGCAAAGTCTCTTTTGAGAAATCAGCTGACAGTCTTATGGGAATTCCTTTGTAGTTAACTGTCCCCTTTTTCTTGCTGCTTCTAAGATTCTCTCCTTATTTTTAATATTGGGTAATGTCATTGTGATGTGTCTTGGTGTGTTCCTCTTTGGGTTCAACTTCTTTGGGGCTCTCTGAGCTTCCTGGACTTCCCAAAAGTCTATTTCCTTCACCAGCTTCGGGAAATTCTCCATCATTATGTGTTCAAATAAGTTTTCAATCCCTTGGTCTTCCTCTTCTCCTTCTGGCACCCCTATGACTTGGATGTTGGGCCGTTTACAGATGTCCTGGAGGTTTCTGAGCCCCTCCTCCATTTTTTGAATTTTTGTTTCTTCACTCTTTTCTGGTTGGATGTTTTTTTCTTTCTGCTGGTCCACTCCGTTGATTTGAGTCCCAGTTTCCTTCTTATCCCTATTGGTTACCTGCAGATCTCTCCTCATTTTCTTTACGTATTTTTTTAAAGATTTTATTTATTTATTTCTAGAGAGAGGAGAAGGGAGGGAGAAAGAGAAATGTATGGTTGCCTCTCACATGGCCCCCACTGGGGACCTGGCCTGCAACCTAGGCATGTGCCCCGACTGGGAATCGAACCGGGATCTTTTGGTTCCCAGCCCACGCTCAATCCACTGAGCTACACCAGCCGGGCTCTCCTCATTTTCTTTATATTATCCTTCATTTGTTCAAGTAATTGCGATAATTTTTAGTCAAATTCTGTAAGCATCCTGATTACCAGTGTTTTAAACTTTGCATCTGATAGGTTGTCTATCTCTTGGTTGGTTAGTTCTGGAGCTTTGATCTGTTCTTTCCTTTGGGCCATTTTTTTTCCCCTCGGTGCACCTGTTATTTTAAGGGGCGGAACCTTAGGTGTTCACCAGGGCGGGGAAACTCATGGTCACTCCAGGGTCGGTGGACGGGCTGCACAGTTCCAATCCCCCGTGGGTCTCCCCAACGAACTCTCCTGTGAGGCCAGGAATTCCTCCCACCGTCGCCTCCACCCCCACAGGTGCTTTCAGTCATCGGTTTGAGGTTTTATTTCCCTGCGCCGATGGGTTGCACCCTGCTTTCTCTCCCGGTTTGTCTGCACACGAATGAGGACCTGCCCGGTCCACCAGACTCGGCCCCGCTGGGTCCGGGTGGGCTGGGCACTGGCCGCGTTTTGGTCAGTCACACCCATCTCGGTGCGCTGCAGCGCTGCCAAAACCGCTCCACAAACCGTGCGTGGTCTTGCCGTCTGCTTACCGGCTCACCGCAGAGTCGCTGTGCACTCTCTCTCCTCCCGGCTGACTGCTGAGTGACCGAGCGCAGCGCCACCCTGCTTACCAGACTGGATGAACGTGTCTTCTTTAACTTCTTGGTTGTCGGACTTCCTCTCAGTTCGGTTTTCTGTCAGATCTGGCTGTTTTTGTTTAAGTAAATTGCTGTTTTTTTCCTCGTTTGGTTGTGCGAGGAGGCACAGCATGTTCACCTATGCCTCCATCTTGCGGGAAGTCCTCTGCTGATTTTCAAAGATTCAGTTTATGACTTAACCTTCTCTACAAGCAACCCTAAACAATAGCTTTTTGGACCTCACATTAATGGAACCATATTGTATGTATTCTTGTTTTTGTTTGTTGATTGGTTTATTTCTGATTCTCTTGCTTGTGATTATATTTGCTACAATTAATCCAAACTGTGTCCCAAGGCTACACTTTGTTCATTTTCTTTCAGTGTAATATTCTTTCGTACAAGTATATTACAACTTATTTATTGATCCTACTGTTGACTGGTATTTGAGTTGTTGGCAATTTCTGGATGTTACATGTATCATGCTGTATGAGTATATATGTACAAATTCCTTTAGGAAATATTTCTAACTCTGAAATTCTTGAATCATAGAGCAAGTATGCCCTTAACTTTATTACATAATGACAAACTGTTTTTCTAAAGTGGTTGTACTAATTTACACTCCCAACATCGGTGTATAAGCGCTCCAATTGCTCCACATCCTTTCTAACACTGTATTTTATCAGACTTATGATTTTAGTCAATATGTTTGGTACCTCATTGTGGTTTAAATTCTAATTTCTTTGATTGCTAATGAGTTTGGGCACCTATTTGAATTTTTAGTAGCCATGTGATCGATATTCCCTTTTGAAAATATATTTAAAGCACTCAGATTTATGTTAAGATGCCTGTATTTTTCTTGTGGGTTATCTCTGAGTGGTAGGAAATTGAGTGATTTGTTTTTCCTTTCTATTTTGCTATTTTCTAAACTACTTAAATAATTAAATAATAAACACTTAAAATAATAAAAAACTTGCTTTAGTCTTCATGATGTTTTATTGTATAGACATACTTAAACTATTTAACCACTCTCCTCGTGATGAAAACAGAGGCTACTTCCAATTTAAAGGCATTATAAACTACAGTGCAGCAAACGGTGCTGCACAAACACACAGGTGTAAGAGGAAAGGATTGCTGAGTGTTGAATGACAGGCGGGACCACACTGATGAGCACCCAGAAAAAATTCCTTTCCTTATTTCTACAGTGAGCATGCTTCCTTGACAGTCATGTCTGTATGGTGGTTCGGGCAGGTGAGGGAACAAGGTGAGAAGGGAACAAGACAAAAACAAGGAAAGTAGATGATAAAAGATTGAAGGGAGTCTTTGGTTTTGTTACCAAATTTTGTTACAAAAATTTTCAAACAAAAAGATTGAAAGAAGACTGCAAGGGATACACATATAGCAATCACAAACCTCAACAACTGTTAAGGTTTGCAGTATTTGCTTCTTGCTTCTTGAGCAGAACCATCATAAACTAAGCTACAGGCATCCTGGCCCTTCACCTTTCAATGTTTCCACCTGCAATTCCTACAAATGAGTACTTTCTCCTATACATCCTCATGCAATACAATACAACATTACCCCCAAGAAAATTAAACAGTAATTTTCTTAGTGATGTCTGTTATCCTGACCACAGTTTCTGAGCAGAGCAGTGTGCACACTTGTTCATAAATTGGGAGGGGTGGGGAGGCAGCGGAAGAGCCTATAGAAAGCCTGGATTAGTGCTCCCTCACCTTTCCCCACCCCCAGCACAGTCTGAAGGCACAAGATGTCAGCAGCCATTAAGATCCAAGTTTTTATTCCTATTTTTTAAAGATTTTTTTTCTGAGAAGCAAAAAACATATACTCGTGGTAGCAAATGTAGACAAAAGAAAACAAAGGCAACAGGAGAGCAAACTAGCAACAAATTCAGCCCTTTTTCTTTTGAAGGGTCTCACCAAGACTGAGGTAAACAAGTGAATGTTCCCAGAACAAATGGCAGTTCTCTGACTAAATCCTATCCACACTCGGTTCTCCCTTTGACTGCTCTGGCAGGTGGGCGTGTCTGCCCCCCCCCCCCCACCTCCGCCCGGACTTGGCCACATTTCAACACTGCAGTTTGTACTTGGAAATAGGCCTGCCTGCAAAAAGAGATTTGGGATGAAGGATCTGCATCCAGGTGCTAAAGCCAGGCCTAATTATATACACTCCACAACTCTGCCTACTTCGAATTTTTTTTTTTTTCTCCTCCAAATGGAAGATCCAGATGAACTGTCTTGACAGCTTCTTCCCCCTGGAATAATCAGAGAGCTCTCAGATGTTTCCAGGAAGAAGGGAAACAGTTTCCTGGTAGGAAGAGAGCATTAGAGACTATGGTTAGAATTTGAAACATAAAAAACTTCCAATAACTCAGAATCAGGCAGCTGGCGTGTGCCAGGACATTCTCGGCAGGTGATGGCCACAGCTCAGCCTCATTCTCTTTCTAGCACTAGGAAGTATCGGCAGCCAGTGAGACCACAGCCAGGGTTTCAAAGGGTACCCAGGCTTTTCACAAGGAGGAAAAGCAGCATTCCTCACTACCTCTCTACCGTTGTAAGTCAGGGTTCTCACCCCTCCAACTCCTACCCTTTTTCCTCCCCACCCCACTGTATAACTGCCGCCTGCTCTTCCCCCACTGCCAACTCTGGGAGTCTGGTCTTAGACAGTGGAGAGAGAAGAGAAACCATCTCCTTATAAACGCTCCTCCGGGTCTGGAAACTTTCTGGTTGCAAGATTGCTTTCAATCTTTCCTTTAAGGTGAAACTCAAAACACAGAGGTATAAAGTGGCCCATCTCTGAGGGTCAGTCCCTTTCCTTGCCCTGGTTCCCCAGGGAAGGCTGTGGTTCAAGCTTCTATACAGAACTAGCCCGTTGCTGTTTTCATTACTGTGATTGGTTTCCAGGACACTGCTTCATCTTGCACACGGCTGGTGCCTTCCAGGAGACTGGTTCCAGCCTCAGCTGTAACATCTGCAGCTTCAGTTTTAGCACGGAGACCTAAATCCTAGTGACGGCAATCACAACCACTGCGATGGAAGCAGCTCTCTCTAAGTGTGTAAGTCTTCTAAATTTTCCATGGCACTCTGGTTCTGGGCTCAGACAATTCAGTGCAAATGGGGCAAAGACAGTGTAAAGGGGTTATTGCTTTTAGCTGGCAATGCAATTTCTTTGCACAAAATATATGTAACTATAAATAATTTTGACAAAAATGAATCTAACTTCCCCAACCATTCCCTGTCCCTCACCTTTAGTGGGAATAGTGGCAGGTTCAGGGGAAATGGAGAGGGAAAACTAAATATGCAATCTTACTTAAAAATGCATTTAATTAAAATACTAATCCATTTATTCAGTCTTTCTTCACGAAGATTCTCAGCCTCTCAGAGGCTCCTCTTCCCCATCTGTCTCCCTGAGTGGGTCTCCAGGTATCTTGGTGAGGAGGTTTGGAGTCTTGCATGATACCAGGCAGTGCAGGAAGCTGCTGTCCTCGGGTCTCCAGGAATAAGCTCCTGTCTCCTGGTCACTGTGGTCATGTTGGCACTCAGTTGAATTTGAACCAAGCCAACTGCTACTCCCCAACTGTCTTGCCCCCCCCCACCCCCCACCATCACTACAGTCTCAGATCTCTACACAGGCTTTCTGGCGTAGCCACGTGGCCAAGAGCTCTTTGTCACATCCCAGGCTCACACTCAGGGGCCACACAGCAGGGCAGGCCAGAAGCTCCTCCACTTAACCACCTATACAACTCACCCAGATGAATTCCAGGACAGTCCAAGATGAGTTCCTTGTCCAAATTCCTCAATGACACAGAATTAAACCCTTAATTAAACCCTCTCTTACATAATGTAACTGCGCCCTTCCCTACCCAAAGCTGAGAGGGGGGAAATCCAGATGACATCCGCTCCTTTTGTCCTTTCTCTCCACTTAATCCTTTCTCTTCCTACCATTTGCCAGGCCAGAAAAGGGTGGGCTGTTGGCCTTTTACTTGCCCTACATCCTGATACCTACAGCCGACCTACCAGACTGAGCAGAAGGGCCATTTGCTCCACAGCCTGTGGCGACGCTATAGCCAGGATCCTCCATTCTTCCAAGTCATGGATCCTCCATTACTCCAAAAAAGGTAATAAAGTTTTCAAGTATCATTGCAAGGAAATTATCTAACTTGCCAGTTGTCTTGTTGTCTAATCGGCTTTTTTAAAAATTTAAGTTTATTTGGGTGACATTCGTTAATGAGATCATACAGGTTTCAAGTGTGCATTTCTATGGTACATGATCTGTATATTGCGCTGTGTGCCCACCACCCGCAGTCAGATCACCTTTCTCCCTTCACCGTGTATTTGGCCCCTTTTACCCTTTGGTATCTCACAAGCTAAGGATTATCTCCTTCTTTGTTTCTAAATTCCTTCCTTAACAAATTCTAATCTTCTTTCTCATTCCCAGAGGCCAACTCAGGCACATGCCTAACTAAGCAAAGATCAAATTCCCAGAAATACAAAGAAAAAAAGCACATTAATAGTTTTGAATAAGTAACACATTTACCCCAAGCAAAGCTTTCATTGGTTTACACTGAAGTTTAAATAAGATGTTGCATGTAAATTGCTTAGAAAAATACCTGCTCAATAAGTACGAGTAAAACATTATTTATCACCTATTGTGTCACCCGACCCTTTGAAACCTATGAGGCAGTTTGAGCAAGTGGTACTATCTCCATTTTATAAATTATTATAATGAAGCTCAAGGGCACTGCTGTTTTTCTCTTGGTCATGTGAAGATTAAGAAGAGGGGCCAAAGCAGGAGTCTGTAACCACTTCTGTACTCAGAGTTTTCATCTTCATTTCTCAGTCAAGTTCCACCACTTATACAAAGCCTTCCGAGGCTCTAAGATCAAAGATCGGGAATCGGTTTTCGTTAAGGGTGAATAGTAAATATTTTAGGTATGGAGGACCCGAGTGTCTCTGTCACAGCTACTCAGTTCTGCTGTTGTCACCCAAATGCAGCCACAGATAATGCACAAACAAATAACTGTGGCTGTGTTTCAATAAAACTTTATTTACAGAAACAGGCAGCAGGCTGGATTTCACCTTTGGACTAGTTTGTTGACCCCTACTTCCTATCAGTGCTAACAGCCTGGCACATAGTGAGCAATTCAAAATCAGTTTGGACAAGTGAGTGAATAAAACAATGGCTTGTCGTACTTTGAATAATTTTAGCCCTAGAAATCTCTACTAACTAATCTACCATCAAATAACATGTATCTTTGTATTATTCAATATCATTTCATATGTCTCTTTTTTTTCCACATGTGAAATTATATTAAATTTTCTATTTGAGCAAGTTAACCATGAACTTCTGTTTGTTCATTTGCAAAATGGGGATGAGGATGCTAACTTGTAGTGGTCTGAATTTCAGAAATTATGTAGGCCTAGTGCCAAATGAATAGAAGATAGGAGCTAAACTACAGTCCCTGTGGACATGGACTACTTTTTCAGTTTTTTATCAAAAGTTCCTTGTTTTTCATCTTCCTCCATGCTTTATAAGTGGATGGGAATTGGGAATGGTGGTAATTCCGGTCCATCACATGGGGAGAGGAAGCCCAGCCCGGGAGGCACGCCACATGCTCAGTTGGCTTAGCTGCTGCACCTT
Source organism: Micronycteris hirsuta (assembly GCA_004026765.1). NCBI lineage: Eukaryota > Metazoa > Chordata > Mammalia > Chiroptera > Phyllostomidae > Micronycteris > Micronycteris hirsuta. Next base: position 66,455 of record PVJI01003200.1, read on the forward strand.
CTCTCTGGCTGTGTCCAACTTCTGGGGTTTTACAAAAGGCCAGGGAAAGCTTTCACTCTTGGCCTGAGCTCATTGCTCATAGCAGCTGTTCAGTAAGCTATCAATAATAACATGTTCAAGATCCATGTTTGAAATGCACTCTTGAAGAGTTTAACACCTCACTGGCTAAGTTAAACTCTTCAATTGATATACATAGGGAAGCATTACCCCTTCTTCATGGTGAACTCAAACCTGAAGTACAGACGTGACCAGTCAAAGATGGAAGAGGCCCCTGCTCTAGTCAAAGGACCAGGAAGAGCCTGGGAGTTAGAAAGCACGAATAAGAATGCCAGTGCTGCTTCTCACTTGCTATCTGACTTTTTTTTTTTTTAAGATTTTATTTATTTTCTTCTAGAGAGAGAGGATGGGAGGGATAAAGAGAGGGAAAGAAACATCAGTGTGTGAGAAATACATCAATCTGTTGTCTCTTACATGACCCCAACCAAGTATCAGGCCAATAACCCAGGCATGTGCCCTGACTGGGAATCGAACCTGCGACCTTTTGGTTTTCAAGCAGGCACTCAGTCCACTAACCTACACCAGCCAGGGCTTGCTATCTGACCTTCAGCAAGACAGTCTCATCTCCTTCTCTGGGCTTCAATATTTTCTCAAACTGAGAAATTTATATTCCATTTTTATGGTATTTATCAAGTCCATGCATCCCCATAGTATTATTGTTTTTCTCTATTTTAACTAAATCAACAAACTTATTTTACTTAGCCTTGTCCTATACAGTAATACTTATTGTATAATAGCACTGGTACACTAATTATGTTTGTCTTATTATACGTTATAATAAATATGCACATACATATTAAGCTATAACTATTATAACTCTTTAAAGGTTCGTATAAACTTGGCAATAACGAGGAACAACAGGAAAATCCCAGAAAGAAAATCATACCACCTGCCAGAAAGGCAATCCCGACCCTCCAGCCCTGTTGCCTCTGTGAACACTGTACTAGTTCCTGGGTGAGGTCAGCAGCTTCCCTCCAAAGAAGCCAACTCATTTAGAGGGTGGTCCTCTTACCTTAACCGTGAACCTTTTGTTGTCCCTTAAATCGGGCCTCGTTCTTTGGCCTCAACACAAGCTCACTGGTAAGTTATCTGGCTTAATTACTAGGAGGAGGAAAGTCTCGGGACTCCAGGCAACTTCAAACCATTATTAAAGCAATATTTTTGATAGTATTACCAAGCTTAATGCTATGCCATGGAGTTCATTCTAAAACATTTGATTGTGCCCAGAAGAGAAATAGTCTTACAAGTAATTTTCTAAAGCATTCTTGAAAAGAGGATAGTACGTGGCTCAGAAAATACAATAGTGTGGACAGTTATGAGCTATCAAATTAAGCTAAATTGAGTTACTGACATAACCTGCAATGAATGAGTTCTAGCTACGAGAAGCTCTCTGGAAGGCTTCAGAGCCTATTATTTCGTGAATGTCGTGGGCTTATCAATATATAGGAAGACATCTGAGGAGAGAGTACATGAATCATATGACTTTGGGTTTAATTTGTCCATGATTAACTATTTAATATCAATAAAATTACTTAACTTTCAATATCACTATTGGTTTACATAGTGGTTAGCTGTTCTCTTTAATATATAACTGATAGTAGATTAGAGGGAGAAGAGGTGTATTTTGCAGAAATCACTTCATGTACTTTTACTTGTTATGGTCACATGTCATCCATTATGTAACCTAAAAGTGTTGAACTATTCTTCACTTCAAAGTATGCCCCAAACTCGAAAGTATGACTAAACTACACTAACTCAGATACTCATTCAGCTTTTCCTCAGTCCCATGAGGTTTCACACGAGGAAGAACTTACTCAGACTCATATACCACCAAGAGTAGCCCCGAACTGAAACATGCCCCTGGGCGGGGTACACAGGAACTTTGTAAGGCACGGGAACATGAAGAGTTTTCAGGGAATCAGTTTCTAGATCTTCATTTCATTACCAAGATTAATCTAAGTAGGCTCTTGAGGCTAGGGTTCTCCTTTTACAGTCTAGAGAGAGATCTCAAAGAAAAGCTGCTTTTCATCTCCCTAACTGAGATTGTTCTGGAACAAGGAGAGGTACTGCCACTTATGACTCCCAAATTCCTTGCTCAAAAACTTGTTCTCTGAAGAGAAGCCTCCTTCATCTTGGGGAACTTAACTATTTGTGTATGTAAGAGGTAAAACTGTGCCGAAATACTATATGATGGAATTAACGCCATGATTTTTGTATGGCGTAGGTCAATACTATCTCATCTGAGTATAGGTTGCAAACACAAAGGCATCTGTGGTACCAAGTTTATTCTCTGCTCAGAGAGGCCATTTCTTGTGATTTAGTGACCATATGTATATATTATGTTCGTGTGAATCAGAAACACCTGCATCAGGGCTATTCTCTTTTAAAATTAGCCTCTTTAGTTTAGATTTTCCAGGATTAAAATATCAATAAACCATACAAAGCAAGTTTAAGTAGTTTATTTTCATTCTCCAGGCAGCTGATTGATTTTCTATCACTTCCTCCAATTAAGAACTTAAACCTCCTATCTTAGAATCATTATTCAAATCTTAACATTTATTAAAAGAGCTATTTCTTTTCACCCTTTGTCTTTTACCTTTTCACCTTAGGTAATGATGGAAATGGACAATTTAATAAAGAACATTGTCACTTTTTTCAGTTTTCGTATTTTTTGCAAACTTTCTACTATTTCCTAACACAGAAAAGAAAACTAAGGTATATTAAGACTGGTTCCTATCATTCATTTAGAAAACACAGATACAATTAGCCAAAGCCAAGTAATTATTGCCCAGGTTATCCACTAACTTCCCATAGAATGAGGACATCAGTCATGGCTAATTAAAATTGCAGATCACCAATTACAGTGATCCAGTTGATTAACAGCCACTACTAATTTGCAATTAAGTCTGAAGTTTGGCCCTATGCAAAGACAAAATGCAGCTGAGGGGTGCTGAAGCATTTCATCGGGTCAAGATGAGCTCTTTGTGAGTATAAGGGGCTGGCTACTTTGAGCTCTCCTGTGAAATGTGTGCTGGTATGACAGCAATAGAGAATCTGTATGTATTTCAGGCATCCTTTGCAGGCTGGAAGTGTGCACCATTAGGGAGGGCCCTGGACAAGGCAGCAGAAATCACTTCTCACCCATGGGCGGTGCTGAGGTCTCCAAGGGTAGGTTTGGTTTGTTAGGGCTGTTCTTCTTTGAGTTGTGCTGTTTGTTGTCTTAGTAAAGAGAGTAGAAAAGGGCTGAAGAACCAGGATGTTGAGCTAGGGATGCAAGAGCTTCTTCTCCCTAAACAGCATCCCTTTTACTAGACTCATCTTTCAGGAGACATTAGGAGTCAAACAGGCTTGATTCTGAGTTCCAACTCTGTCACTTACTAGCTGAGTGACTTTGTAAAAGTTACTTACCTCTCTGATCTGCAGTTTGTTCATGTGGAAAATTATAATAATAACAGCATCCATCCCTTAAGGTTTCTATGAAGAATAAGTGCAATCATACACATAAAGTGCTTAGAACAGTGCCTGGCATGATGTAAGGATTCAGAAAAGGAGTAGCTATTATGTTGTTTCCTGCATATGCCCCTATGCCACCATCCTGACCTGGAATGGTACATTCCAGTGCTTTTTCTTGATTTGTCTGGTCCATAAACACACACATTTCCCACCTGGCCCAGAATGCTCAGAGGCCTGCCAATCTCCCTAGTATACACATTTACCTTTTTCCCTAACCAACTTTTGTTATCTCTGTTCAGGAGGCCAACAACGTGCTTATTTGTATGTTCCACAAAGCATTGTTGAGTACAAGAATGGGCCAAGCATTGGGGAAAGCCCAATGGTGAGCAAAGCAGACAGACTTTCTGGTCCTTTAGAAATTATAGTCCAGCAAGAATCACAGAACAGTCAGCAGCAATAATGATCAAGTCAGGAAATACCAGCTGCTATGGGAACACATAGTATGGCCACCTATCCTAGTCTTGGGTGGGATGGGTAAGGAGTCAAGGGAGCTTAGCTTTGCTTTTTTCCATAGCAAAGTCTTTCACTCCCAATACCAGGCACCCCTCTCCAAAGCACAAGCTTCTGCTTATCAAAAGGACTATGTGAGCAAGTGGGAGATATGCCAATATAAGCACATTCCTTGTGTAGTTGGCAGTACCTCCTTGGATACAAAGCATAGGGTATTAATATGATTATATCTGAGAAGTCAACAGTTGTTCCTTAGCTATGGGCAAATACATTTTCAACTTTAGAACTCAAACATAAGGCCTCACAAGAATGCCCTGGATGATCTTATGATTTCTAATACATAATTTTAATATATTTAGACTTTTAATCCAATATTACCATAAATAATGGAAGATAGGGACTTTTCCTTCCCAGATAGTCAATATTCCCACACCACTTGCTGAATAATAAGCCCATCTCTTCCATATTCATTTTAAATGCCAGCTTTCTCATACACAATATTTCCATTTATTTATTGGTATATTTCATTTGCCAATGCCACACTTTTCCTATTGCTATAGTTCTAGAATGTGTTTTCATACCTGATAGGGTAAGTCCCCTCTTTGCTCTTTAAACTCTTCTTAGATGTTCTTCAAAATTTATATGTAATGTCTTTACAAAGAAGCTAAGTCTCAAAGTCTATTGTTTTATGTATTTCTTAATGTCAAATTCTAATTTATAGATTATGAATTGCTTTTCATTTTCTATTATTTCTACCACTATTTTGTGCTTTTCATCTCAGATTCTGTTTGTATATTTAAAAAATGGTATAGTAAGAGTATGGCAGGTATAGTAATCAAAGGATCTAGACTTGAGACCAGGCTCTGTCATTGGCCAGCTGTATGACGTGGGGGACATTATTTTCTAAGTCTCAATGACTTATAAAATGAGGATAATAACAATGTGTCACACAGGTATTGTTTGAATTATATAAGAAAAAGCAATAAAGATTTTAGCAAACTTCCTGGCACATACTTACAGAGATACTTACTGGAAGCTATGGATGTAAAAAATGGACTGTAACTCTTAAAATGCAATGCAGTGTTCAGTATCATTATTGGAGAAACTGCCTCAAATATTTCACAATTAAATAAAAGCTTGTCCTGGAACTTGGAGTCTTTGTATTCTTTGGTTTTTAGTCAATGAAAATTTTCATAGCCTCATTTTTTGGTGTGGCTTCTATTTTTAAGATGTTTGAATCATAGAACACATATCTAAATCTGTGGCTTTTAGCTACAAGACACAAAGGAAACCCCCCAATTTCAAACAGTGTATCTGTCCAACTCAGAGGCACTGTGGTTCTACTTGGGGTGTCATGTGAGATTAAGACAACACATAATGCAACATATGAGCAGGATAAACCAAGGGGACCAGAGTCTGCATCTCAGGAAAATTACCTTATTAAATTATTATCAGGAAACCAATCATCTTGGTCTATAAATAACTTCACATACAGTAATGTGGTTGTCACTTTGTGTTTGCTACTGTTCAACTAGAAGAAAAGGAAAATGTGGAAGTGTAAAAGTAAGTTCATAAATATCTCTAAAGAGACTACTGCAAATTTAATTAACTGAGCAATTGAGTCTGACTTCTCTAAATTTATATCTGAAATATGAGAGGTTCCTCCAGAGCTTTATTCTGGTTAGAATGGGGCATGGATGAGGGAGGGCAGAGAGAAAAACAAAATAAAATTAAAACTCCATGGAATTTTAGCTCAGTGATGTTTCATCATTAAGAAGGGATTAAAAGAATAAATTGTTATGTGCCCTGTAATCCAATAGAATACACAAGAAAACTGCATTCTAATGGGTCAATTTTTGGTAAGAAATAAGACAGTTTTCAGTAAACAATTCCACTACATTAAACAAACATTATGATCCCTAGTGACTATAAAGCACAAAGCACTGTGGGAAATACTATTGTGGCTAAGACACAGCCACCACCTTCCAAGGACCCCAAGTCTAGAGGAAGACACAGAGGCACACTGTATGTGGATCACAAGGTCCATAGGGCTCAGTCCCCCTGGCAGAGGTGCAGGTCCCACGGAGGGAGGAGGATGGAGACAGGGGGAGGATCTTCAATCATCAAGCCACATTAAAAACATGGATGTTCATTCAAGATATACCTTCCTGACACCTCTCGCTCCCCACAGAGGCAAGTTGGGCCACCCACATCCACTCACAGACAATGGGTGCTGTGGGAGTGAACTCTCTTCTTCAGGCAGCAGGTTGGGTATGTGAACTTGGAGTTGATTCTATAGGTTCAGGTCCTCTCCCCCTCCCTTCCTTCCCCTCCTTTTCCTTTCTACTGCTCCTTTCTTCCTTCCCTTTTTTCTTTACTTCCTCTTCCCTCTCTCCTTTTCTTTCTCCCGTTTTGTTCTCTCTTGCTCTGATGGCCACACACTCACTGTCTCTCTCTCTCTCTGTTTCTATCTCTAACACACCCACCAAACATACCACACAACAAAAACCGTGCTCAATATTTATATTGGGCTGGGAAAATAGGAAGCCAACATTGGACTTTTGCCTACACTGTCTTTTCAACACAGCTTTCACCACAGCCTGACATTGGAGCGGGAGGGAAGGAATGAGCACAAAATAATACAACAGATGCAGTGTTCTATTTCCCAGGTGGCTAGCAAGCTGTGTTTGTCCATTCCATTAGGAGTGGAGGGCTCAGGGAGTGGAGTGGGGAGCACCAGATCTCTGACTGAAGCATTTCACACAGGCTGATCCAACATGAGAGCTGAGATTTGAGCTAGGCTTTGAATATAGCACAAGCAATTTTCTATTTAGGGAATTGCAGACCTGAAGTTAACTGGGAAAAGTGTGTATCTTCACTCATCTCTGCCCTCCGGAGCAGACAGACTTTTAATCTAGGGCATCTTTAATTAATCCACGTGCTATTTGAAATCACTCTGTAAGTTCCTTATCTTTGAGTCCTATACTTAGGTCAGATGAGAAGACTCAGAAACAGTGCCAGGAATGTATTTATTCCCAGAGGATTTGGGTCAATATTGCCATAGTGATCCTTGAAATTATGACTAAATCTAAATAATTCACACACAAAAATTACCTACTATCTGGGTCTGTGAGTTCTCAGGACACTCCTAAATAGAGTATTTTGAGCATCTGCTTTAAGCACCTTGGTAACATCTGTGTCACCAGTCTCAGGCCTCTAGAAGTGATATACTTACTTCTTTGGGGCTTACGATCATAGTTGGCAAGAGATGGCACCATCGGCCTGTCAACAGCATTTGGCAATTGTGTGTGATCAGAAAGAGGAGCACTTGCAGAGCTCCGACCATGTGCTGGGCACTGGTTTTATGTTTCATCCTTATAAAATCCCTGGGAGACAGGTACTGCTAGTGGTCTCCTTTACAGGCCAGGAAACAAGGGACATAATGGGGAAGTGATTTCTGCCTTTGATCAATCACTCAGTCAATTGGTGTAAGGAACAATGCCAGGCCCATGAGGACAGAGATCTTTGTTTCTTTTTGTTGATGTTTCCCTAGCACCTGCATAGTGCCTGGCACATAGTAAATGCTCAGTAAATACTCTGTGAATGATTTGGCATGAGGATTATTTTGGATGTAAGATAACTAAGAAATAGCAGATGCAGAAAGCTCCTCCTTTCCACCTAAAAGCAGGGCATACAGTTCCCTTTGTGGAGTGTGCCCATTCTCCTCTCATATGCCAGGAGGAGACAACCCTTATCACTGGAGACAGCGACTTGAATCTGTGTAAACAAATTCTTATCTTCCATTAGTCACCCCTCCAAATATTTACTTTCCTGTAACTACCCTAGAAGCCCAGGCTCTTTTCCTTTGTCTTATCACTTCCCACAAATTTATGGCTCTTTGTTAAAATGATATATAACCTCTCAGGCCTATCTACTTCCTTGGCTTTTCACTTCTTTTTTTTGTGAGACCCATGTATATACATACAAATTAAAATATTAACATCAAGTAAAATTCATAAGCATTTTATCATAAGCATTTTATCCTGTTAATCTATTTTGTCAGTTTAATACACATAGCCTCCGATACTAAACCATGATGATAGAGAAAAAGCTTCGTACCTCCCCATAGAGCACAATATCATTTCTTTCTTCTCTATTCTCCTCTGCATTTCTCCATCTTCTCCCTAGACCCAGTGATTCTCAAGCCTGAGCTATATCGGAATCCCCTAGAGTGCCTCTTGCTGGGCTCCACCCCGAGGTTTCGGATCAGTAGGTATGGGATGAGCTCCCTGGTGCTGCTGCTGCTGCTGGACCATGGACCTCACTTTGAGAACCTGTGCCCTAGGCCAAAAAAATTGCTTATAAACCCCACATTTTTATACAACCAGTATTTTCCTTTTCCACCATAAGAAGAAAAGCTTATCCTACTCACAATGGTGAGGGAATGGAAGAAAATTGCCCCATCTCCATTTCAGTAGAAGCAAACCCTAGCGACAGAAGGAAATCTTGCCATAGTCATTGAGAAGACCCATAACTAACAATCAGAAAACCTGGAGTCAGGTCCTGCCTCCTCCTTGCTGCAGCAGCATGGTCCTGGGCAAGTCAGTTATCTTTCTGCTCCTCGTTCTATAAAAAGAGCAAGTAGATAACCCATGCTTTTTCTACATCCCAGAGCTTCTGTGAGAAGTAAGGGATCAAACAAGATGGCACTTTGTAGATGCTAAAGGACTATAGAACCAGCGCCTCTTATGCAGTCAGCTCATGAAGTCACAACATTGGTCTTGAAACTAGAATCAACCCCTGTGGGTGATGGGTGAGTTCAGAAAGAAGCTGTCCTCTCTTTATACACTGTACAGCTGAAACAAAATGAAACAGCAAGATGTTTCAAAGTAGAACATGAAAATTAAAGCTATATACGTCCAGATGAAATATACTTCATTATCACAAGCTAAACATGAAATAAATAGGGCAGAAATACAGCTATCTGTTCCCATAAAGAACAGAGAGGAAATGTGGGGAATAATTCCTGAGTAACTTTAAATGCCTCTTCTATCTTTTTACTGCAGAGCCAGGAAGGGCAGAAAATTATGACAAACTAATTATTATGATGGATGGGGAGCCAGTCCCTTACGTTAGCTACACTGCTGGAGCAAAGAGCAGCTCCGCCACTCGCATACTTCAACAGGCAAGTCACTCTAGATGATAATGGGCCATACAGATTAGCAACATTATGTTAAACAGGGTACTTATTCTTTTTCATTTCCTAGTTCTTTCCCATGAGCTTGGTCCTGCCTTCCATTTTTCTGTTTCTCATTTCCAAGGATTATCTGTGTACATCGGGCAGGCTCTTCTCCTGCTAAGTAAAGGTGATGTCGCACTTGCTTTTCCTGTGGTTTCCAGCAGCAAGGGTCCAGGCACCAGAAACAGATGGAATCACCACAAACGGAACCACCCTTTCCAAAAGCAGGATGAGGTCACAGGAGGACCAGAGATGCAAAGCAAACTGGCTCTGCAAAAAGAAATTCTGCTTTTCTTCTCTTTCTTTTTTCAAAGTGCTTCTGTGAAAATTTTAACAATGCATTCAGCAATCTGGTATGAAAGTGATGAGCTTAGAATTAGGAGGTGGGCTTTTTGTACTTCAGGCAGAGATAAATTCCAAACAGCATCCCATAATTGAGCAGCCATTCAGCTATGCAAAGTAATAAATCCATTCATTCATTCACTCATTCATGTAGTCAGTCGGTCACAACCATTATCTATTAAGCACTCATCTCGTGCTACGCACTGAGGACACAATAGTGAACAATGCGGACATGAGCTCTACTATTCTAAAGGGAGAGGTAAAACAAAACTAGGCCAATATGCAGAAGATTGTAACTTGTAACTAAGTGCCACAAATGGAATAAACAAAGAGCTGAGATGGAGATTGACAGAGGGGGCATCTTCAGGTAGAGCGCTCAGGGAAGACACCTCCGAGGAGGTGGGGGATTGATTAACTGAGACTTGAAGGACCAAAACGAGCTAAGAATTCAAAGGAGGGGAGGAGAACCATCTAGGTAAGGCAGCAGCATTTGCAAGACATGGGTCATGCAAGCTTGAAGACCTAAAGGTCGATGTGACTGGGGCCGAGTAAACAACAGGAAAAGGGACACAATAAGTGTGCAGAGATATCCAGGGACTAGTTTTGGCAAGACCTTGTGGAATGTCCCAGGTGTAAGTGTGGAGTCTGGAACTTATTCTAAATATAAGGGGAACACATGGCAGGTTTTTGTCAGAGGAGTAATGTGATCTGTCTTCTGGGAGCTGTGAAGAATGACCAAAGGGTGCACAGTGGAAGCAGGGAGCTACTAGGGGGAAGTGATCCACGCAAGGGGTGGTGATGGTGGTAGTGAAAGTGGAAGGAGCAGGGGATGCAGAAGGTAGAATGTGGAGGTAAGCATGATGGGACTTGCTGATGGATTGGGTAGAGGTGGGGGTCACAAAGGAGGAGAATCATGGATGACCCAGTTACTGGCTTGAGTAACTGGGTGGATGACAGCTCCTTTCACTGAGATTGTCTAGAAAGAGATTTCGGGGGAAGAAAAGCAGGTTCTCGTGTAGAAATTTCCAACTGTCTTTGGGATCTACAGGCATTCTCAGTGTTCTGACCGTGTGTGTTGTGTTCACAGGGGCCTGAGCCCCTCTCATTCCACACGAAATGGTTGTAGTTTGTTGGCTGGTCCTAGGGGAGTGTTTGATTCTGATCCATGAGGTCCCTCCACCGACAGCAACTAAAGCAACCACAATTCACAAACATGACACCCACAATGGCAGAGTGGTTTCAGCTCAACAGCTTGGCAAAGACAAGGGACACACATACACAAAACAATGGACCATGTTTCCACTACAGAAACTATATTAATGACAGTTCCTAATGTTTGTATCTCACTTTATAACTTACAATGTGTTTTAAGGCATTGCTGCTAAACTTCAGTATATATACAAATTAGCTTGGCATTTTATTAAAACAAAGATTTGGATTCGGTAGGTCCAGGGTGAGGCCTGGGATTTTGTGTCTCTGACAAGCTCCTGAGTGATGCTGAGGCTGCCCATCTGCAGGTGACACTTTGCACAGCAGGACTGTAGTGTATCTCAGTTTCTTTCATCCTACAACGACACTCGGGAAAGTTTAATCATCTCTCTCATAATAATGAAAAAACTAACACTTGAGAGTTTTAAATTATATTTACTTAAACAAAAAACAGTCACTAGACCTAGGATATAAACCATGGTTCACCAATACAAGTTACAATTAGAAAGTCTGTGAGAATATACAAGTTTTCATCCTTATTTAATCAAATTGTCATTTGACAAATAGTTTTAAAAAAGGAAATATTTAAACCAGAAGTGATCAATATATTTGAACGACAATTCAGAAAAATAACAATGTTTGAGCCTAACTATATTTAACAGATATCTTTGTGTGTGTGCAATTTTATTCATTTTTAATTGAGGTATAATTTACATACATTAAAGTGCACAGATCTGAAGTGTTCAGTTTTATTCATTTTTAATTGTGGTATAATTTGCATACATTAAAATACATGGATCTAAAGTGTAACCACCCCCCAAAAATATAGAGCATTTCCATCATCTCAGAAAGTTTCATCATACAGCTTTCCAGTTAGTACCTTAATTGCTACCAGTAGTGATAAATCTGGCCTGTTCTTGAACTTCATATAATTTAAATAATATAATACATACTTCTTTCACTCAACATAAGATTTTGAGGTTCATAACCTATATTTTTATCAAGAAATATTCTACCTCTCACTGCACAATATCTGCAGTGTTTCTTTACCATGATTTTATGATTCTCCCACAATTACAGGTTATTCATTTGGAACTAAAATTATTGAAATTACAAACCTAACAACTGCTGAGCATTTGATTGTAGTAATAAAATTGGCCAAACTTTATTGTTGAGTGAAAACCACTTTTGAAGTTACTTTATTTTGTCTTTTGCTGACTGGCCTGTGAGTTACTTAGTTGTACACTGTGGATTTTCCCATAGTGCCTCTTAATATTGAACCCTCTACAGCATGCAATTTTCTCAAGTAAATATGAACAGGAATAGCAGCAACATATTTAGGACAAAGAAGTATTATTCAGTTTACTTGCATTCAAGCATGCGCTTTTCCTTAGCCTAGTTTTTTTTTTTTATTATTATTGGCAATAGCCCTAGCAAAGGCAGAAATTTTATGATAAATACACACACACAGCTTAAGCTAAAGATCCCAGTCTTCTTCCTGACAACTAACCCAACCAACAGATGCTCCTCTGTCAACCGTTCTTGGCTAATGGATAAGGAAGCTCTTGATCAGCCTTAGACCATGGGGTGCCCAGTGGTGTGGGCCATGCTGTTTGGTCCTCTCAGCAGCCTACTCCCTGCATCTCTGAGATGTGGCTGTTCCAGAAACTAGATTGCAGATCATGCCTTGAAGGTTTGACTTAAACTCTAATGCCCCAGTCAACTCCTTGCAGATTCTTTTCCGGTACAGTTATGTTTTTCATCACACACACTGCAAGATTAGTATTTGTAGAGCAGTGATTCCCAACCTTTTCATCTCATGGCACACATAAATTAATTACTAAAATTCTGTGGCATACCAAAAATATATTATATTTTTGCCAATCTGACAAAAAAATAGGTATAGTTTTGATTCATTCACATTGGGCGGCTATTGTTGTATTGGCTGTCGTCATTGTTTTTTATTTGACAATCTGAGGGAAAAGAGGTCAAGATCCCTGACTAAAGAGTCAGGTACTGCATGGTTTAAAAGTTCTTGTGGCTCACCGGTTGAAAATGGCTGATGTGGAGACTTGGCAGAGCCCCCTGAACCTAATCCCTCCCATTCACCTGAGACAACCCTTGACTTCTGCCGTGCTGACCACCAGCACCCATGCCAGGGCCCATCACTCGGCTAACAGAATTTGGGAAGACTTTTGTTTAAGGAAAAATTTGTTTTCATTTCAGTTTTTATTTTTTGTCTCTGAGAGTAGGTTATAAAATCATATTACTCTATTTACTATGTAAGCTTAGGGATAAACTGCTGTAGGAATTAGTTCTATAACACTGAAGAATTTTAAGGGGTAGCAAATTTTAAATCGTCTATTTGTAATTAGAAAGCTTGCCCTCAAAGGCACAAAATGGTATTTCCAAAAGGATAAATAGTGTGTCCTATTTGTCATTGTAATCCCAACAACTAGCCCAGGACCGGGCATAGAGTGATACTCAATAAATATTTGTGGAATCAATGTCACTTTGTAAACCTAAAATAAAGTAACATAGCAAAGGTGTTTAAAAGGTATGGTAAAGCACACACTCCTTCACTAACAAAGTACAGAATACTTATGGAGGACAATAAAAATACACTTGGGAACAATTTTTATATCAAAAAGTTTTCTTTTAATTCATCCAAATTCTTTGTAAGAAAAAATGTCAAGCTATAATTTTATACTTTGTTCCAGTTTCAGATTTAAGTGTTCATAGCACATCATTTCACCGTAGATAATTACTTGGTAACTTACATACAGATATATTCAGTGCCATGTAGTCAAAAATGGCTCCCATTGCACTCGCTGTATATTAGAATCATACTTGGGTATTAGATTTTTAATCAAGAAACGAGCAACCTTCTCATGAATACTGATTTTGGTGGCACAAATTGTCAAAGATGTGAAGAAATATTATTTTGAATGATACATTGCATTTCTCATTAAAGAACTGATATTTTGTCTGCATTATTTTTATTAACTTTGCTTAATTTGGTCCTCTGTTTTCTTACAGTGCCATTGACCCACCGGAGGCAGGGGATGGTGGAAGAAGCACCGTGATTCATTTCAGCATCTCCAACACAGCAAGCAAGACTCTGTCTGCTCCCGGGCCCTGCATTTGCTTTTTCCTCTCCCTGAAATGTCCCAAGCTCTTCATAGGACTGGCTCATTCTCATCCTTCAGGTTTTTGCTCTAATGTTGTCTGCAGAAAGGCCCGCCCTGATGGCTCATCACATCCAGCTATGTGGTTGTCTTCTCTATTATCTGTTGACTTGTTAATTGTTTATTTTGCTTGTTGGAATGGAGGTTCTGTGAGGTCAGGGATTAGGTCTGTCTTCCTCGACACTGCATCCCACATTCCTAGCCCAGTTTCAGGCACTCAATAAATATTTGAAGAAGGAATAAAAGCATGTACCTAACACTTCTATTTACGGAGCATTTTAATTTGAAGAATCAACATAAGTCTATTTATAAACATGAAGCTTAATGAATTCAGGAGGCAATTAGCTGCAGCCTTTCAGGTTCATTGGCTATTTCTTTGCATTACTGTAGAGAGCTGCTCAGATGACATGGGTTTGGCTCATATAGAAACGGGTGGAAATCAAAGCACTGCTTCTCTGCCATTTCTGGGAGAGTTTACATAGGCATTGTGCCATAATTCACAGCAACTGCTGAGAGTCTATAGTCAGCTCTGTGGACACCTTAGAGATTGGCAGACCAGGAGATGCGCTGAGGAGAGGTGAAAGTGAGGGGGCTGTGGCATCGGTCTTTTATTCAAAGTGCCTAGAGCATCTAAATGCATTGCATAGTTTTTTTCGTTTTAATTATTCAAGATACCCAAAAGCACTAAAATATCCAAAAAAGATTATTATAACATGTTTCAGAGTATAACATGGCTTGGCAATGACACTATCTAGATTCTAATACCAGCTAGGTCACTTAAGGATGTTGTAAGTAGCAGGATTGCAAATGGCTCAAATTCTTCCCGTTTCTATGTGCGTGCCCTCTTGCAACGTGACTACGCCACTCTTCAATCAAGGGTGGAATCTATTTGCCCACCCCCTGAATTTGATTTGGCCTGCTACAGATTATTTCAACCAATAGGACATCAGAGAGCATGACACTAGCAGAGACTTGAAAAATACTTAGGGATTTGGGTTTGGCCTCTCTTGCAGCTGAGAACTCTTCCACGACTATGCGAACAAGCCTGGGGTGGCCTCTTGGAGCGTAAGTGGTCACATGGAGAGAGGCCCAGCTGTCCTATTATCCCGGAGAAGGCCCAGAGATGAAAGTGAAGTCATCTTTGACCATCCAGTCCTAACCACATAGTCCTAGTCCAGAAGAACTGTGGCCAAGCCACAGAATTATGGCAAACAATAAGTATTTGTTTTTTTTAAAAAAACACTGTATGTATTTTGTTAGCAGACACTAACTGACACAGTGAATCTAGGCAAATTGCTTAATCTCTTCACACCTCAGTTTCCTAATCTGCAGAATAAAGTTAATAGTATCGCCTTTCCCATAGGCTTTGCTTCAAGTACTAAATGAGATAATATGTGGAAAGGATTGACTATCATACCTGGCACACATAAGTACTAAATAAATTTTTACTTATTTCTTCCAGGCTTCTTAGAAAATGAAGAATGTGCTCTATTATTTTCTTCTCTGCTTTGTTGACATAATATTATACTACCTAAATTAGGGTTTTTTCTAACTTTTTAAGTTTTACCCCAACGGGGTCTCATAGAAGCACTCCTTCCACCATACTGAAATGGAAGATGGTCTTTTCCAAAGCATTCAGAACTTCCATGTCACTACTTCAAAGAGAAATAGGGGAGAGTCTTTCCGTGGAGCAAACAGGAAGATTCTGGCTTATCCAATATAAGAGCTAATTTTAAGCAATCAGGCTGGGGAAGGCAGGGGACCCCAGGGCCTGAAAGCAATGCTCTGGGAAGACCTGTGCTCCGTGTGGCACAACAAAAAAGTCCCTCATTGCTCCACATCACGTGTGTTTGTTTTAGACTAAGAAGCTCCTGCTAATGATTGGCTCATAGCAACCTTAGAATGAAGGAGTTGTTTCCCAAATTACTAGAGACAGCTCTACAGACTTTTGGAAAGCTCCCCCCTGGGATGAAATCTGTGTCATCCCCCAAGCAGACCCTGTACCTATACCAGCTGCCAGAATGTTTGCAGATCCCTGTGGGTCAGCAGTACAGAGGCTGAAAGGCTGGGACCAAAGGTCACAACTATAGCATGCCGGGCACACTAACTTTCTGTGGTGATTCTCATAACCTACATGTTAGAGGGTCCTGATGGAAGACTAGCTCCCCTGGTGCAGGTTGCAGACTCAGAGAATACCAGAAAGTGCACTTAGACTCCGAAGTCTCATAAAAGTGCTTCCTGAGGTTTGAAGCTGCAGGAAACAATCAGCTGTTGTCCAGAAAAAAAGAAAATGTGAGGATTCCTGCAAGTATGGGGAAACTGAATTTCATAACAAAGACCAAAAGAGCTGGAGATTATTTCTGGTATGTGTCCATATTCTTAGGATTAAAGCTAATAGGGATGCTGATACAAAAACAGACATACCATGCATTCATGAATTGATAAACTGGTTCTTCATATGGTCTTCACTAAATAAGTTTAGCTCCTACTCCTCAGCAACTTGTTATGCATTCCAAAAAACTTATCTACTTTGACTTGCTTTTTTCTCTTTGAAAAATGGGGAAATCTCTGCAGGAACTAGACTCAATCAATAGTTCCAAACAATTATCCAAGTTCCAAACAATTATCCAAGTTCCAAACAATTATCAAGTCAGCCAAACCACAGTTTCTGCCTCCAATTTTTCCTGCAGACCTTTAAGAAAAATATAGCTCCTTATTATTTGGATTTATATCGTGTTGTCATTCCATATAATTTGTGAAATTTTGTTGATAAATCCAGTACAATGGAGACAGATGACAACGGATTCACTCAGCAACTGCTATTCTTAGTTCTCTGTAGAGAGTAGCTTGTCCCAAAATATTGGCATGCTCTCCTTGGGTCTCAGATCCAATGGACACAACTTTTACTGTCAATCATATTGCACTTACACGACCACCCACTCATGCAACAGACATACATGATGAATATTTGCTTTGATATATTTATTTTATTCGAAAGTTATTCTCTGCTTATTTTCAAAACTATCTGAAGCAGCCTACCATAAAAGATAAATAAGATAATGAAACAAACAAAAAAAGGCATGAAAAGGGGATATCAAAAACCTTACTGAAAGACTGGAAGTATAAATAACACACCTACATAGGCTAGTGTAGAGGGACAGCATTAACTTTATCTCTGACAGAATAGGAAACATTGTGATCTGTTGAAGTGGCCAAAACATTTGGATTAAGAGAGACAGGGTTAGAGTCCCAGAAACTTTACTTAGTGGGAGAATCAGGCAAGTTATCAACCTTTCTTGAGTTCCTCTTTTTTCTATTCCAAGGCTTACATTAAACATGCCATTGATTGTTTATTTTAAATATATTTTATTGATTATGCTATTACAGTTGTCCCATTTTCCCCCTTTTATTCCCCTCCACCCTGCACAGCCCCTCCCACTCGAATCCCCCCTTTAGGTCATGTCCATGGGTCGTACAAATAGGTTCTTTGGCCCGGCTGGTATAGCTCAGTGGATTGAGCGCAGGCTGGGAACCAGAGGGTCCCGGTTCGACTCCCAGTTGGGGCACATGCCTGGGTTGCGGGCCACGTCCCCAGTGAGGACCATGTGAGAGGCAACCATACATTGCTGTTTCTCTCCCTCTCTTTCTCCCTCCCTTCTCCTCTCTCTGAAAATAAATAAATAAAATCTTAAAAAAAAAATAAAGAAAGAAGAACAATAAATTTAAAAAAAAACAAATAGGTTCTTTGGCTTCTACATTTCCTATATTTTTAACCTCCCCCTGTCTATTTTCTACCTACCATTTATGCTACTTATTCTCTGTACCTTTTCCCCCTCTCTCCCTCTCACATTCCTCCCACTGACAAGCCCCAATGTGATCTCCATTTCTGTGATTCTGTTCCTGTTGTAGTTGTTTGCTTAGTTTGGTTTTGTTTTTTTAGATTCCATTGTTGATAGTTGTGAGTTTGTTTTCATTTTACTGTTTATCGTTTTGATCTTCTTCTTTTTCTTAGATAAGTCCCTTTAACATTTCATATAATAAGGGCTGGATGATGATGAACTCCTTTAACTTGACCTCACCTGGGAAGCACTTTATCTGCCCTTCCATTCTAAATGACAGTTTTGTTGGATATAGTAATCTTGGATGTAGGTCCTTGCCTTTCATGACTTCAAATACTTCTTTCCAGTCCCTTCTTGCCTGTAAGGTTTTTTTTTTTGAGAAATCAGCTGACAGTCTTATAGGAACTCCTTTGTAGGTAACTGTCTCCTTTTCTCTTGCTGCTTTTAAGATTCTCTCCTTATCTTTCATCTTTGCTAATGTAATTATGATGTGCCTTGGTGTGTGCTTCCTTGGGTCCAACTTCTTTGGGACTCTCTGAGCTTCTTGGACTTCCTGGAAATCTATTTCTTTGCCAGATTGAGGAAGTTCGCCTTCATTATTTGTTCAAATAAGTTTTCAATTTCTTGGTCTTCCTCTTCTCCTTCTGGCACCCCTATGACTCAGATGTTGGAACATTTAAAGTTGTCCCAGAGGTTCCTAAGCCTCTCCTCATTTTTTGTTTAATTCTTGTTTCTGCATTCTGTTCTGCTCCAATGTTTCTTTCTTCCTTCTGCTCCAAACCATTGATTTGAGTCCCGATTTTGATTCCTTCCCATCACTGTTGGTTCTCTGTACATTTTCCTTTATTTCACTTTTCATAGCCTTCATTTTTTCCTCTAATTTCCGACCATATTCAACCAATTCTGTGAGTATCCTGATTACTGGTGTTTTGAACTGTTTATCTGATAGGTTGGCTATCTCTTCATCGCTTAGTTGTATTTTTTCTGGAGCTTTGACCTGTTCTTTCATTTGAGCCATGTTTTTTTCTCTCTGCATGCCTGTTACATAGTAAGGATGGAACCGTAGGTGTTCACCAGGGCAGGGTAACCCACGTTGCTACGTTGTGATGCTATATGTGGGGGAGGGGTCCTGAGAGTGAATAGTGCTGCCTGCTCCGCTCTCTGCCAGATTTCAGTCACTTCCCCTGCTACCCACAATCAAATTGGGCCCTTCTGGTGCTGATTCCCAGGTGGGTGGGTTTTTGTACATTCTAGGACGCTGTGGGTCTCTCCAATGAACTCTCCTGTGAGGTTGGGAATTTCTCCAACTGCCTCAACTCCCACAGATGTTTTTCAGTCAAAGGCTTTGAGGCTTTATTTCCCCACACTGGAACCCTGGGTTGGATGGTCTATATCACTCCCCAGTTGTTCTTTCTGGTTTATCTGCACATGAATGTGGAACCACCCAGTCTTTAAGCCACTGCCTTGCCTGGTCCTCCAGCTGCCACCTTGCCATGAGTCCTCTCTGCCTGGCTGCCTGTCTTTGCGCCTCCTGCTGGTCTGGATGAATGTTTCTTCTTTAACTCCTTGGTTGTTGGACTTCCATACAGTTCAATTTTCTGTCAGTTCTGGTAGTTTTTTGTTTTTGTTACAGAACACACCCAGTGTCGGGGGTGAATGATATACTATTACTGAATGGACCCACCTTTGTGCTCTGGGGGTCCCCCATCCTGTACTAGGTTTTCCTTGCTCACCACCAGGGAAAGACGTCTCTCAATACCAGAGATTGGTGAAAAGGAAAGGGATTATTTATTTAAAGAGTTATACAAACTTAAGAGTAATGACTTAATGTCTTCATTGAGATCCCAAAGTCCTTTAGAATACCCACAAATGCGCAGTCTTTTCTTCCCCCTCTGCTCAGTCCAGAGTACCGTATCTCAGAAAAAGAAATAGAAGTCCGTGATTCTTCTCTGCCCAAGCCATGTGGTCTCAAAAAGACCCCAAATGGCTGCTGTGCCTGGGTTCAAATCCCAGCACCAATCTTCCTCTGTTGCATCATTTCCATCTTCTCCCACAATTGGTCACAGCTGCTAGCA
Organism: Micronycteris hirsuta; assembly: GCA_004026765.1. Lineage (NCBI taxonomy): Eukaryota > Metazoa > Chordata > Mammalia > Chiroptera > Phyllostomidae > Micronycteris > Micronycteris hirsuta. Next base: position 86,367 of record PVJI01003200.1, read on the forward strand.
TTCCAGGCAGGTGTGGCCCTGTGGTGTGGAGCCAATCATCTCCAAGCTCTTACACAAGCTCTGTAACCAGGGGGAGTTGTCCCATCCCCCTGCCTCAAAACATGGCCACAGCTGTTTAACATATCTATGAAACCAGTTAAAGGTTATAGATATGTTAAATGACCGTTCTAGAGGCTATCTGCAAAACCGTTGCTATTCAAAACAGCTGTCAATAGCCCTGCTCCATGCATCCCATCCTCTAGCTCAGACTTGCGGGGGTGAGGACATCCTATATATATTTTTTTCTAATATTTCCTGGACACTGAGTTCTAGACCCCATTACAAATCCCCATTTGGGCCCAGCCCTTGGCTGCAGCCTGTTACATTTTTAAATTGGTTGTTGTTCTTCTTTTGGTTGTGCAAGGAGGCACAGTATATCTACCTATGCCTCCAATTTGGCCAGAAATCTACATGCCATTGATTGTTGTGAGGAGTAATTAGTAACACATATAGAGTAAAAATAAATACATGAGTGATAACTATGGACCAGGCATTATTCTAACCACTTTATATATATATTATTTCACTTAATTCTGACAAGGATTTTATGATCCTAGACTACTATTTCAGTTTACTAATTTGAAAACTGAAACACAGAAAGAGTAATAAAATGTCTAAATTCACAAACCAGTAGAAGTGAAGCCAACACTTGAAGCTGGGGTCTGGTTCTAGAAGCCATACTCTTAACCACTCTACTGTACTGTCTCCCATTAACTTAAATGATATAGCATCCAGATAAAGTGAATGAGTATACAGTGATCCCTCATCTGTCACAGGAGTTACATTCCAGAAACCCCTGAGACAGGTGAAAAGCCATGAAGTAGCAGCGTTATATTTATTTTATTATTTATATATATATTTTAAGGCTTTATGAGCCCTTGCCACACTCCTATAAACCTTTCCCACTCTCTTATTAACCTTTCCCACACTCTTATAAACACTTCATATGCTCTTAAACACTTTCTACACTCTTAAACCTACGTAATTTTAACAACATAGAGAATTCTATATGGGTACTCACCAGTGAAGTATACTACATCTTGAATGATGAAGATCATGAATTATGTAGCTGTGCAGTACTGATGGTGATGAAGGTGATGACGATGAGATGACTGTGCTGCACAGCCAAGAAGAGCATCACAGCTCTTCTGAAGGCACCGCTTCATCAGGCACTTCATCAGGTGTTGCACTTCATCAGGTGTTGCAGTATCTTCACCCTGGGCCGTAACTTCTATTTCCGCTAAAGGCGTAGGCGTAACTGATCTCTTTGTCCGAGTGATGAACATAGTTATGGGGAGTTGCTGGCACTGCTTTTTCTTCTGAGTGAGAAGGTTTTTATAAACTAACATGCCACTCTCAATTGTATTTACGAAGTGCAACGAATGAAGCATCTGGGGATCCCATTCTTCACCCACTTGCTGAACTTCTTTGGCCATTCTGATCATGGTTGCAAGACAATCGAGTGTTAGGCCAACCTCCTCCTCTTCTCCAACCCACGGTTCTTCTTGTTCCTCATCCTCTTCTTTACTTGCTGACTTCGTCATCTCCATCAGGTCTTGGTCCATCAACGGTTGTGAGTGGACATCCACAGAAGCAGCTTCTCCATACAGAGAAACGCTCTTGAGTCCAAAGTATTTCTGAAATTTGTCAAACCAGCCCTTGCTGGCACTGAATGGGGTTGGTCTGGTAAAAGAAGCACTCAATGGTCCTGCTTCTGCGTCATCGTCCTCATCTTCATCCTCGTCACTGTCATGAACATCCATGCTTTCCGCAAAACTATCATAAAGTTTCTTGGCCTTCATCTGGATGGTGTTGGTATCCAGCAAAATATTCTTCTTCCTGCAGTCATTTATCCACAGGGCCAATGAAAACTCCATCCTCACAATGGCCTTATTGCGGGAAGTGACCACCCTCTTTACAGTCTTGTTAAAAGTCATTGTTGCCATAGACCTAATGTTCTTCTCATCTTTCTTTATGTAGCAAACAGTAGATTCGTTGATCCCGTAATGGCGACCTCCAGCCGCGTAGCTTTTGCCTTCCTTTAACATGTCAAGAAGTTCCCCCTTTCCTTTGATGGTAAGTATATTCCTCTGGTGCGTGGGTTCACTGCCAGAATCCTTAGAAGGCGCAGAACATTTGGGTGGCATCATAGGGCTTGAAATAAATGAAAACTTTTACCAAAATTTCTCAAAAACACAACACCGCAGAGCAACACTACGCGCAGCGATCAGACGTCGAAGTGAAGTGGACAAGGAGAGATGCTGAACATATGGGCACAGTGCAGGAGGGCAAACAGACTGATGCTACAGTCACTGAGCCAATCGGCACCCAGGATAGAGAACATGGTGCTGTGGTTGGTTGCCTTCCACTCCATCAGCCAATAGTGTGCCGTGTACAATCTCACATTGGCAAACTTGTGCAAGTGGTAGTGGTGTACTGCATTTTCACTGTGTACTGTACGGTATTCATCCACTGATGAAATGCATACTGTATTTTATTTCAATTTAATATTCTTTTAATATGTTTGAATTAACATTTTGTATATTTTTATACTGTTTTAAATTTTTCAGGCAAAAATAATTAAAATCATAAATATTAAATAAATACCTATATACAGCAAAATCCACAATATAGCAAAAACTCTGCGATGCAGAATTAGATATATATATTTTTTTAAACCTGCGATACAGTGAAGCTGCAATAAGTGAACCACAATATAGCAAGGGGTGACTATATTCCATTACTCTTATCAGTTTCTTGGCAGCCAAAGTTAAGAGAGAAGTATTTTATTATACTATCATATTATTTAATATTATTTATTTAATATTATATTATGCTATAAAATATATAATAAAATAAACTACCTTTAGGAAATACTCCACTCCCCGTAATAAGATTAAATTATTATTTATTCCCTGAGGTGCTTGTTCTTCAACGTCCTGGCCCCCAGCCCTGACCTGGTAAAGCCATACCTTCGGTCTGCAGGGAGGAGTGATGATACTCCTGGTGATCTAAACTAACCGGTTCCACAGGAGATTCTTGGGGATGCAAAAGACTCAACCACTGAGCTCTGCCCTTTTCTAGCACTTGATGTGTTGGTGAGTTAGAATGCAGGTGGTCTAATCCACAGCCACAGCTTCACTCACTGAAAAATAGCTTCCTCACCCCACAATACTCCCCACAAGATGCCCCTTATCTATGGCTGCTCCTCAAGGTATCAATGAAATTCCACCATTGTTTAAGTTACAGCAGGGCTACATCAGGGTTACGTAAGATTAGGGAATTTGGGGAGAAGGAAATCTGAAAATATTTGCCATGTGTTAAATGAGAGGCCCTCTCATCAGCAAGAGGATAATTCAGCTCAGCACCACCTGAAGTCATCAAGAGTCAGAGCTGTGGGAGTATACAGAGACAGCTGTAACACCACGATGATGGATTTGAGCATTATTTATTCTGGACCAGGGGCATGTATTATGCACTTGAGGGTTTTCTAAAGTACTGAAGGTAAGAGCAATTAATTTTTCAAACTTACACTCTTTCCAAACTTACAAAATCTTGGATTTCAGCATACCTGTGTCCAAAGGATTACTTCTGGAAGAAACTGAGTCAGCTCTTTCTTTCAGTAAATTATTCAGGGGGAAAGGAAACATCTGTACTTTATGCTACTCTGGACAACGTGGTCACCAGTGACACTGCTAATCAGTGTTCCTTATAAATATTTCCAGTTCAAAGAAGGAACCGACAATTCTTCAAATCTCTCCCAGCCCCACCTCAACACACACTCACACTCATACACACACACTGATTATTGTGGTCAATTTAAGCTTTAAAATATTAAGAGAGCATAGGGAGGTTCAAAGTTCCTTCACATTTTGAATTTACGGCAATAAAAAAGTTGTTTAAAAAATCGCCAGCAAGTATGACTCACCCATTAAAATCTGCTTTGCACTTTACTTTTTTAATTGCATTTTATCAATTATGCCATTACAATTGTCCAGATTTTTCCCTTTGCCACTCTCCACTCAGTACCCCCTCCTCCCTCAGGCAATCCCCCCACCATTGTTCATGCCCATGGGTCATGTGTATAAGTTCTTTGGCTACTCCATTTTCCTATACTGTACTTTACATCCCCATGGCTATTCTGTAACTACCTATTTGTATTTCTTGATCCCCTCACCTCTTCACCCATTCTCCTCCTCCTGCCCCATCTGGCAACCTTCTGGTAACTAACTTCTTTTCTCTTGCTTTTAAGAGCCTCTCTTTAACTTTAACCTTTGACATTTTAATAATGATGTGTCTTGGAGTGGACCTGTTTGCATCCATCATAATTGAGACTCTCTGCACTTACTAGACTTGCATATCTAGTTCCTTCACCAAATTGAGGAAATTTACTTTCACTATTTTTTTCACATAGATTTCCAGTTTCTTGCTTTCTCTTCTCCTTCTGGCATCTCTATTAGGCAAATGTTGAACCTCCTAAAGTTGTCCCAGAGGCTATTTATACTCTCCTCATTTTTTTATCTGTTTTTCTTTTTCTGTATAGTTGGTTTTTGCTTCCTTATGTTTCAAATCATTGATTTGATTCTCAGCTTCAACTGTTCTACTGTTGTTTCTCTGTAAATTGTTCTTTATTTCAAGTAGCATATCCTTCACTTCTTACTGGATCTTTTTTATGCTATTGAGGTCCTCACTAAATTCCTTAAGCTTCCTTATAACCAGTGCACCTGATAGATTGCTTATCTCCATTTTGTTTAGTTCTTTTTCTGGAGTTTTGATCTGTTCTTTTATTTGGGCCTTTTTTTTTTTTTTTTTTTTTTGGTCCCTTGTTTTGGCAGCTTCCCTGTGTTTGTTTCTATGTATTAGGTAGAGCTGCTTTGACTTCTTGTCTTGGTAGTGTGACCTGAATAAAGTAGGAGGTGTCCTGTAGGGTCCAGTGGCACAGCCTCCCCTATCACCCAAGCTGGGTACTTGAGGTGCACCCTTTGTGTGGGCTGAGTACATCCTCCTCTTGTAGTTGAGCCTTGGTTGCTGTTCACAGATCAATGGGAGAGATTTACCCAGGCCAGTCAGCTGCAAGGTCTGACTGTGACCACTGACCACTAACTGCTGCCCTCCAAGGAGGATCAGCTGTTCAGAGGCAGGGTGGTGGTGCTCTGATATGGCCCGTAGCTGTCCACTAGGTTCAATGGCCCTGGAGTTTCCTAGGTGGTACAAGCCAAGGTCAGCCTACCTGTGTCTCACCCGGGACACCCTGCCTGAGCTGTAAAGCAATTTTAAATGGCTGCTATTTGTGCTGGGCTTGGAGGTTCCTAGGTGAAGCAAGCTGTGATTCTAGTCTGGCTGCCGCTAGGGCTCACTAAAACCAGCTGTTGCTTGTTTGATAGGATTTAGGAGCCAAGACCAGCCATTCTTATGGAAAATCAGCCTGGGTGGGCCTATAAGTTGGGTAGGGTAGAGCCTCTGTGGATCTCCAGGGTGGGTCACACAGTGTTAGCTAGGTTGATGGAGTCTCAGATATAGCACCAGCCTATGGTCTCTGAAGGAGGGTGAGGGCTCAGCAAAGGGACAATGGCCTCTGCTTGCTCTGATGCCAGACACTTCAGTCTCTCCCTATGTACTACTAGTGCCCTTCAAGTTGCAACTCCAGTGCTGGAGCTCAGAGGGAGCATGTCTGAGTAGGTGAGTCTGTATGTGGGTTTCCCGACAGGAACTGCTTAAGGCTCCAGCAGCCTCCTCTACCAACTCAATCCTCACCAGGTTTTGCAGCCAGAGGTTGTGGGGACTTATCTTCCTGGCACTGGAATCCTGGGCTGGGGTGCCCTGGTGTGGGCCTGGGACCCCTCACTCCTGAAATATCCCTCCTGAATTTTTATCCACCACATGTGAGTATGGGGCCAGTCTGTTTCACATCCACTCCCCTCCTACCAGTCTGGATGGATGTGGTTTCTTCAGTTCCACAGTTGTCAGACTTCCATTTAATCAATTTCTGATGTTCCTAAGTGATGGTTGTTCTATATCTTAGTTGTAATTTCTAAGTGGTTGTGTGAAGAGGCGAGCCATGTCTGCCTATGTTGCCATCTTGACCAGAACGCTTTGCACTTTAAATGTAACTTTAACCCAATCCAACACAGTGGTTGACCCTTTAAGCGCATAATAAATCTTTGTTGAATAAATGAATAGGTGAACAAATGGATTAGTGGATATCACTTATTTGTTAGGCAAAACTTAACATATAAATAAAAGACAAAATTTAGAAATTATATAATCTCTAGGAAGAGGGTGCTGGTTCCTAGTGTAGTAAGAACAATAATTTGGTTTAGATGTTTTCTCCTATTTATGCTGGGCATAGTTATATTTCACACATAATTATGTAGACTTTAAAGCTTTCAAAATATGTAGAAAATAAAGGAAAGTGCCTTCACCATGAAACATCACTGGAAGACTTGACATTCAAAATACATTAGAAACTTGGCAAAAAAGAAAAAACCCTCTAACACCAGATTCTCAAAATCATATCCTTTAAATGTTAAGATGGAACTGTTTGATGTTTTTCAATAGTTTGATTTGATCCCGTGGCTAGTCTTTTCTTTTTCAATAGCTCTCTGTCTTTTGTCTCATTCTACCACCATTGTATGACATTTAAATGGTATTAAAATAATAGTTTACATCAAAACTGTGTGAGACAAAACCATAAGGAAAACTTCTATTGCCCGACATATCAAAGCTGTCTCTTATACTCTCTTTATACTTAGTGACATTCATTCATTCAACAAATCTTCTTTGTACTCCATAGATATCTCAACAAATATTTACTGAGCACCCGCCGAGCAAGAGGCACTGCACAAGGCACTAGAGACGGAACAGAAAACTCTTCCCCACTAGATGATACAGATTATAGTGTAATTAGGCGGGTCAACATTAAATGATCACACAATTAATTTGTTCATTGAGATTGTAATTAGAACCATATAGTCAAGTATAGATCAGCTCCTTTAAATAATAATGCCACTTGATGAAGGACTAAGGCCTTGATCCTAGAGTTATGGGCAACCACTGTAGGTTTTTCATCATGAAAGGTCACTCTGGCCACACTAAGATGAAAGGATTTACATCAAAATAATGGCAAGCGCTAAGTGACCAATGAGAAGCCTACTGCAGTACTATCATCCAACAAAAACCATATTCTGGGTGATAGGTGATTTGGCATGGCCCACAGTGGCAGCACTGCTAATGGTAAGAGTATCTATTATAATGATAACAGTAACCAAGGCTGCCACTTGCTGTGCCACTCTCTGTGCTTAAGCATTTACAATAACTAAGTCATTCAATCTTCAATCCTATAAGTAAGGTGCTATTATCATTCCAATTATATTCTCAAGGAAACTGGGGACAGAGAAGTCCAGTAACTGTCCCAGGTTACACACCTAGTACCTAGCCACAATAAGACCTCACAGAGTCAGACTGCAGAGCTCAAGCTCTTAACCATTCTATGAGCTTGCTAAATTGAATTAGATCTTCTTCTGGATGTTCAGACAGCTACCTAGTTTTCCATTGCACTGGCAATTTATTCATTCTCTGCTCAGCCCTTCCATGGCAATTCAACAGGTTAAATATTTTCCTGGGTCAATTCAAAAGAGTACCTTCAGTGGGAATTCTCTCCGCCTTGTTCTTTATTTCCTATGCTCTTCCTAGTCTCAAAAACAATTGTGTTTTGAAAATGCATGCATTGACCTGTTCTGAAAATTGGCCTTGGAACCTCTTCATATGAAATTCTTTTCTGCACAAACTATAGTTCATAGAATAAAGCCTGGTTGTGGATTCAGATGCCTACATTTGAGGTGATCTATTAATGTTGAGGATAAATATGACTCACCAATCTTGGGTAGTAGATGTGTACTGAAGAAATTTGTTAATTTATAGGGTCACTTCACTATGGGAGCCTGAACAGAAATGTTCATTTAAAAGTTGCCACCCTGTTACTGAATTTACTATTTTAGACTGTATCCCATCGGAATAGACTTGTTGGACCAGAGGCTGAGCTAACTGTGAGTCAGGTCAGACCTTTGCAGGCATAGGAGGCAAAGACATTTACAGCCTGAAATGTCCCTGATGGGGTTAGGAGGCAGAGTGCCATGCAGTCCTGCTGGCCATGGGGAAGGGAAGGGAGAGAAAAGTTGAGGTATCAGGCAGCCAGAGATATCCAGGAACCTACCACTGAGATTCACTTACTGAAGGAGGTTTCTGAGGCAGGAAGATGGTTCAGACCTGGGCAGGAATTAAATCTTGAAGAAGAGAATGTTCCAGACAGTTTCATGATAGGACTGAAACACAAGAATGAAACCCACCCCTACTTCAGCAGCTGCATTAGATACTGAAGCTTGGTTACCTCAAACATGGTCATTCATGCAGTTAGCACTTTCATGTGCCAAAAACCACACAAAGGTTTTGAGGTTCATTAGTGAACCAAGACACCATTTCTGCCTGGGAGAAACTTGCCAGGCTAAATGGGGGAGAGAGTTCCTTTTTGAAAATTGAGGGAAATGATCGAGCCAGGACTAACAGTAAAATAGTTTTGATTCAGCACCACCTCCTCCCCATCTCTTAGGGTCAGGGTAACTCTTACTCAGGTGCCTAAGTGGCCCTTGCTTAGAGATTAGAAGAAAGTGGGTTCTGGGTTCCAAACATTTCCCAGTTCTTTTGGACTATGGCTTTACTATGAAATGAAGTCACAGCAGCAGCCCAAAGCTACTCTCTATAGAGGGAACACTGTGTGGAGGTCTTGTGATTCTAGCTGGCTCCCTGATCTTGGCCACTGACTCTGCCTCAGATTCAATTCATCTAAGCCAGTCTCCACCACTGGCTCCTGCTTCTCTGAGAGTCCCAGATTTGACAAAGGGGCCAGTTCGTGCTTCTCCTCTGACATGGGTTTCCTGATGGTCTTCCTCTTCATGTCCACACATTTCGCCCACTCCACTTTCTTTGCCACCTAGCTCTGGAACAAACTAGCAGGCATTTTTCTCTGGCCAACCTCTACCGGGCAGACCCTCTTCTCACCCTGGCTCTCTGCTGCCCCCGTCTGCCTCTCTGTGGCATCGCAATTGACCTACTAAAACCACCTTCAGGATTCCAGAGCTGGGCAGCAAGTGCATTCTTGGAAAAATTTCTTGAGGTCTATAGAATAGACTTACTAAGTTATTAGGATGGAAAGGAAACAAATGGCCCAGTATCCTGAAGCCAGGGATCAGGAGAGAACATAAGACAGAGCCGGTCTAGAACACAGCTGCCCAGACCATTCTCCACATGCTATCGTGTCTCCGTAAATAAAACTACTTGGTAGTAGTGCCAGCAATTGCAATAATGAACAGCTTGTTCAGCTGCCATCTTGTACTTTCTACTCTCATTTTTCCCCGCTCCCACATCAAATCCGTTTTCTACCTGAAAGCAAGAATCTGTTAAAAGATTCGTCAGATCACAAGTCAATCACCTGCTCAAGACTCATCATTCATTATCAGGCCCTACCTGGGCTGCCTCCTTCCCCCACCCCCACCAGCATCTTCCCGACAGTATCTCCTGCCTCTGTTCCCTTCTCACTGTGCTGTAGCCACAGTAAGTAGCTTTTTCTCTAGTCCTCAAACACACCAGGTGACCCCCACCTCAGAGCTTGGAATACTCACAACCCACCAGATGGTTGGGTTTTCTCACCATTCAGCTTAACTGCCATCTCCTCAAAGAGGCTACTCCTTTCCATTACTAGTTTCATTTTTCCACAGCACTTTGCACTAGCTGAGATGATTTTATGTATTAATTTTTTGTCTGTCTTTCCCTTATACCAAGTATGCCCCAAGAGGATAGGAATCAAGGTCTTACTCAGCACTGTATCCCAGCACCTGAACAGTGTCTAACATAATAGGTGCTTAAATATTTGTTGAATAAATGAGCCCTGCTAGTGTGACTCAGTGGGCCAGCCTAGGAATGGAAAGGTTATCCAGTTAATTCCCAGTCAGGGCACATGCCTGGGTTGCAGGCCAGGTCCCCAGTTGGGGGCTTGCAAGAGGCAACTGGTTGATATATCTCTGCCACATTAATATTTCTCTCCCTCTCTTTCTCCCTCCCTTCCCCTCTCTCTAAAAATAAATAAAATCTTTTAAAATAAATAAATAAATACAGGAATTACAAAATGACCACAGATTCCTCTCTGGAATGAATGTGTTATAATAAGGTTTCAGTTTACAAGTTATGGAAATAGAACATATAAGGAACAAAAACAAGGAGAAAAAAAAGCAATTTGTCCATGCAGTCATTTTAATACGAACAAAAATATGTAGTTACTATGTCCATCTTATACATGATATTTTAACTCCACACTCTATAAAAAGAAAATTGTTGCCAAAATTACAGAAATGTAGCTTTGACTTATAATAATGTAGGAACAGTTCTAATAAATTGTTCAATCTTGTTTATTTCTGGGACTTTGCTAAATTTTCCTTTTCATGAAATTATTATTTAAAGTTCTAGTTAGTAAATTAATGTCAATAATTTAAACAAATTTCTTCATATGCAATTATCTTGGATTGGAAGGCAATAAAACAGTTGGAATTACTTTTAAAAAATTGCACATTCTTTCCCCTTCATATACTCTACTGTTAACATTAAAGTTACTGCTGTAATTTCGTATTTAAAGTGAAAGTATTTGGTTTAGAGAGAATTATAGAGGGAAAAAAATCCACATGCTCCTCACGTTCACCTTAAAAAAATAAAAACACCAAGAGGTCAGAATTTCCTAATAAATGCTATTCAATCAAGCTCTATATATTTAGATTTTGTTTTAAAGAAATTAGATTGGGGAGAAAACATCCCAGAGAGAAAAGCTGAACTTTAAGATAAATAAATTAATGAACAATGTGTTTTTAAACTCATGAATAGTTAATCAATTTCTTAACCTGTAGAAGTATTGAGCATTTTTCCCTAGGAGAAATGGGGTTTACTTGGTGTTTTGGAATGTAAAAGCAGTTATGGGAAAGGGTTAATGATTTTTAGAAAAGGTAGATTTCTGCCTCTCAAAAACTCACACATGAAATTTCTATTTTTAAGCAATAGATGATTTAGTCAAACTGGTACATAATTTTTAAATGTTATAGACAACAGTTGAGAAGTTGATGTATCATTAGGCTGCAAACCATATTCTAGAAACAGCAAAAATTAATGATGACAAAGTCAATGAGCAAATGCAAAGAAAAAGACTTGAAAACTGATTTATCTTCTATAAAAAAGTACAGCAGATTAGACATAATTTATTTACTTTGAGGATAATGACATTGATCCTTTGGAATTCAGAATGAAAATATGGTAAAGCAAACCATGAATATAAAACAGAAGAGCAAAACAGATTTTTTCTTTTTTAAGTGGGGCTCTCATTTGGGCACATGGCAGCTTTCGGTGGACACAGATTTCTCCTGTTAATAATAATTCCTACCACTAATTACCAGGGGCACATGCTACTCTGCCCACCTTCAAAATGGAAGCCATGTGTAGAGCAGGATAATGTAACAGAATAATGAAGGCTGCACAGATAACAGGATAATGTAAAGGCTACTGAATGGCAGTTGGATGCATTCATTCTGGAGCCCAAATCAGCTTAATCCCTGAATCAACCTCTTCATGTCACTTATCATGTATTATATTAACTCAAAGCCAAAATGTATACATGTATCCCTCAACACAAAATCTTGCAGGGCATGCAAACATCAAACAAATGCAAATAAATCTGATCTTAAATCTACTTGGACTAGTAATAAGACCTAAAATTGCTTAACCTTCACACAACCCTATGAAGTAGACACTAATATTACCCCCGTTTTGCAGATGGGGAAACAAGATACAGAGAGTTGAGGGACTTTCCCCAAGAACCGCCAGCTGATACCTGGCAAAGCCATATTGAACCCAGGCACTCAGACTCCATACTTCATACTCTAAACCATGATACAATTATACCATCCATAGGGTGAATCTTGTAGTTGTTTAACTATTATCATTTTTACATGAATAAAGTTTGATTTTTTGAAAAAGCCATGGGACCCTGATGCACAGGCCCAGGAAGGGGGTTGCGCACCTTCTCTCAGATAGAAGTTGTGCACGCCCACCAACAACTTCTCAGCAAAGCACGTATCGGGCCTTCCTATGCAGAGCGCTGCCCTCAAATAATTTATCGATAATTAAAGTCTTCTGATTGCATTTTTAATTTTCAAAAATGTGTTTGCTCATAAAGTTGTTTGTTTTCACTCACATGCACTAAATTTGTACCTGAGACTTACAGAGTGATTTGATATGGTTTTTATGCACGATTAAAATTCTTAAGGATTCAGTTATTATTTCAACAATTATAAACAATGTCTCTGTATTTTTAAAAAGTGACCTAAGAGTCCCAGTGTGACCCACATAGTGGCACCACAAATGAAATGATCAATTCCCAATATGTTCAAAGAATCTAGACACCCTTTAGCGTCTGTTATAATGATAATTAAGCTATATTTAATGAAAATATTTGAAATGTCCTTCAGTTGCATTTGATCAATGCAACTCAACATCTTCAAACAATACAAATTAAGCAGGTCTCTGAAACTAATACAGACATTGATTAAAATGGAATTGCCTAATGTGTAGCATTCAGTATACCTTTAAAAATACTATTTCAATTATTATTGGCGGGGGGAGGAGAGCCAAAAGCCCTTTCAAGCTGCTGCTTGAAGTCTTTCTTTAAAAACCCCTTGGTTTTCTAGCTGTGACTGCATAGGTCTCTCCTCAGCTCCTGTGCTCAGGCATTTATATAATTCTGGGAGAACAGAATACATATGAGCCACAGCTACTGACTTTGATAAATCACCTGAGCTCTTTGGAATGCAAAAGGATATTGTGAGGAGAAATGCAATACTGACTATGATAATACTTTGAGGTCTCCAGAGAAAGGTGCATATTTACATATGGCAAAAGCCTAGGAGTGAGAATATCAGAATGGCCAGAGTCTGGTTTCAGCTCCACCAAGTGGCAGGTAGTGGTAGATGGTGGCCTATCTGCATTCATCCTTTGGAAAACTGTCCACATGCAGACCAATGCATGTCATTGATCGTTTGGTCTGTAGATGGTCATCCATGCTAATCTTCTCTAAAGGGGGCCACTGTAGCAGGATTGTTTGCTTTACCATCTGTTTTAACACTAAAACCATACCATGAACGTAATATTTTTTCCATCTGGCCATGCTACAGAGATAGATCTGTGTGTACCAGTTTGCACTTACAGTAGCACTGAGCCAACTCCATCTTCTTGTTGTCTTCATGAGCCCTTTTGTACGTTAATGATGTTGGAGAAAGAATGCTGCACTAATGTTCAAAATATCACTTCAACTCCTAACTCATCTACTAATTAACCGTCTGACCTTGAACAAGGCCTCTCTAAGGCCAGTAACCTCTGCCTCATCTGCCTTCCTGCGGGATAACATGATCTAATGAACTAATAATGTACTACAAGTGCTTTAAAAAGGTAAAGTGGAAGGAATTTTTAGTATTAATATCACTATTGAAAAATACTAGTTAAACATAAAAATTAATCTAAGATATGTCCTACATATAACTTTACACATTAATATGCGTGCACCCATGTAACTCAAATACAAGTTTACAGTGCGATCTCTGCATGTGTACTCATACATCTGGACCATATTCTGAGCTTTAGGTGTTGCACATTCTGCGCATGTATAACTATGGCCCTCCCAGGCTATTATGGAAAATTTTACTTTCCAAGTGATTAAGTCATTTCTGTCCCTAACACTGCTGTTTAGCTGAGCTAGAGATAATCTTCTCAGAAAAAAAAAGAAATGTCCTTAAAACGCTATTCATTATGTTCAAAAATAGCCACAGTCCACTTTAGAACTGAGCTAATGATAGATTTTCCCAAGCAGAATTCCCCCTTTAGTAATTTAGTAGCAAAATGTTTACTTGTGGAAAATGCCTGTTTCCCAGGGATTATTAATCATACTTTATTGGGAAGTAATCAGTTACATACTTGGTTTCCCCACCCCTTTTAGAAAATTTAAGTGCTGAGCTACTCATTTTTGCTATGAAAATCTACCCAGTAATTACCATATTTACTTTTCATTTATAGGGGAATAATCTGTTTTAATTAAGCTTAACTGAAGAACTTTTATCAGATGTAATTATCCCTTTCGATAAATATGTCTCCACTAATTACATTTAACCATGGGATTTATAGCTCTTAAGTCATTTAGTAGGAAACATAATAAATCTTTAGTAATACATGTTAAATTACTATAAATTAATTCAGATCATTAACATAATAAACAAATTAGGATAATTTTGCTTAATTAGTTTGGATGGTTAACTCAAAATCTCATGTAAGCTTCATGGTAATCTTGATTTTGACCATTATTCTGGAATGACAAATTTTGAAACAAATCTATTTTATTTTATTTATTTTAAGTATATTTTATTTATTATGCTATTACAGGTGTCCCCATTTTTCTACCCTTTATTCTCCACACTGCATCCTGTTCCCACCATGTTTCCCTCCTTATGTTCATGTCCATGGGTTGTACATATAAGATCTTTGGCTTCTCCATTTCCTATACTATTCTTAAGCTCTCCCTGTCTATTTTGTACCTACCATTATGCTTCTTATTTCCTGTACCTTTTCCCCCTCTCTCCTTCCCCCTCCCCACTGATAACCCTCCATGTGATCTCCATTTCTGTGATTCTGTTCCTGTTCTAGTTATTTGCTTAGTTTGTTTGTTTGTTTAGTTCAGCTGTTGATAGTTGTGAGTTTGTTTTCATTTTACTGTTCCTAGTTTTGATCTTCTTTTTCTTAGATAAGTCCCTTTAACATTTCATGTGATAAAGTCTTGGTGATGATGACTTCCTTTAACTTTACCTTGTCTGAGAAGCACTTTATCTGCCCTTAAATTCTAAATGTTAACTTTGCTGGATAGTAATCTTGGATATAGGTCCTTGCCTTCCATGACTTCAAGCAGTTCTTTCCAGCTCCTTCTTGCCTGTAAGGTTTCTTTTGAGAAATCAGCTGATAGTTTTATGGGCACTCCTTTGTAGATAACTGTCTCCTTTTCTCTTGCTGCTTTTAAGATTCTCTCCTTACCTTTAATCTTGGTATTTTAATTATGATGTGCCTTGGTGTATTCCTCCTTAGGTCCAATTTCTTTGGAACTCCCAGAGCTTCCTGGACTTCCTGGAAATCTATTTCCTTTGCCAGGTTGGAGAAGTTTTCCTTCATTATTTTTCAAATAAGTTTTCTATTTCTTGCTCTTCCTCTTCTCCTTCTGGATCCCCTATGATTCAGGTGTTGGGGCATTTAAAGTTGTCCCTGATGTTCCTAAGCCTCTCCTCATTTTTTTGAATTCATTTTTCTACATTCTGTTCCAGTTGAACGCTTATTTCTTCCTGTTTCTAAAGCAGATCCTTTCTCTTAAATCTTATTCCTTTGATGATTATTTTCCAAGAAGGAAATATAATTAACAGTCCTTTAGTTTTTATACTTTATTTAAACTTTATTTTTTTAAATTTTGTTTTGAGTCCCATTTTCCTTCTCTTCACTATTGGTTCCCTGTATATTTTTCTTTATTTCACTTTGCATAGCCTTCACTTATTCCTCTATTTTGTGTCCATACTCAACCAATTCTGTGAGCATCCTGATTATCAGTGTTTTGAACTGTGCACCTAGTAGGTTGGCTATCTCCTCATCACTTAGTTCTTTTACTGGAGTTTTGATCTGTTCTTTCACTGGGTCATATTTCTTTACCTTGCACCTGTTATGTTGTAAGGGGCAGAGCCTTAGGTATTCACCAGGGTGGGCAACCCACTTCACTACATTGTGGTGCTGTATGCAGAAGAGGGGTCAGAGAGGGAACAATGCCCCTCACTTGGTTCTTGCCCCTCTTTCAGTCACTTCCCTTGCTACCCACAAGCTAATTGGGCCTTTCTGGTATGATTCCCAGGTGGGTGGGTTTGTGTATGTTCTAGGACCCTGTGGGTCTCCCCAGTGAACTCTTTTGTGAGACTGAGAGTTTCTCCCACCACCACAACCCCACAGATTTTTACAGCCAGACATTTTGAGGCTTTGGGTTCCCACATTGGAACCCTGGGTCACATGGTCTGGCTCACACCCCAGTTGTTCCTCCCATATTACCCACATGCAAATGTGGGACTGCCCAGTCCACCAGCCATTGCCTTGCGTAGTCTCCACCCTGGCTGCCCATATCCACCCTTCCTACCCGTCTGGATGAATGTTTTTTCTTTAACTCTTTGGTTGTCAGACTTCCATACAGTTTGATTTGCTGGCAGTTCTGGTGTTTTTTTTTTTTTTTTTTTAATTGGTTGTTGTCCTTTTTTTGGCTGTGCAAGGAAGCAAAGTCTATCTACCTATGCCTCCATCTTGCCTAGAAGTTGAAACAAATCTATTTTAATATTTAAATGTAAAGCAGATCCTTTCTCTTAAATCTTATTCCTTTGATGATTGACTATTTTCCAAGAAGGAAATATAATTGACAGTCCTTTAGTTTTTAAGCTTTATAAAAATTTGGATAAAACTTTGCAACCTAAATGTAATTCATGTAAAAACATTTTCTATTTCCTCCTTAAGGAAGCTGATTTTTTTCATTTTCTGCTTCAATAAATGTATTCCAATACATAGATGTAGATTTGTGAGTGTGTATAAATGTACACTAATGCATTTTAGATGTTTTTCCAGGAAGCTTGAGCTTCAGTTTAGGTTAAAGGGAGAAAAGTATGTAGCAACAGGAAGACAATATTAAATTAAGAAGCACTTATACTTAAAACAAATAAAAGGAAGTACAAGGTCTATCCACAAAGTATCTAGCCATATAATATGAAAAATAGAGATTTTATTGAATGAGATACAAGATATAAGAAATCTTGTACATAGGACAATGATACCTCAGTCACCTTCAAAGCAGGCACCTAGGGATCTCACACAATTCTCACAGTCGCCATCAGCTTCCCTGTAGTATTTTCCTGGATCTCATCAACAATTCAAAATCTCTTCCCTTTCAAAAGTAATTTTAGTTTTGGGAAATGCCAGGAGTCCCAGGGTGCTAAGTCTGGGCTATAGGTGTACTGAGTCATCTGATTGATTTGATGTTTCACCAAACAACTCCACAGAAGATGTGATGCATAAGCAGGTGTATTGTCATGATGAAGTTGCCAATCACCAGTTGCCCATAGCTGCAGCCTTATGAATCATCCAAATAGTTTCTGCAGAGGAATGTTCAAGCTTAATGCAAATTTGATGCAGATTCGTTGCTCTACTCACTCAGTCATTTTGAATGCAATGGCCACATAGTACACATGCTCACTCAATGGCATCTACCACCCACACTGATTAGTACAGTGAAGTCACTATTGTTCACAAATGCGCATTCCAGTCCACTACCTTTGGCTACCAGGATACATAAATGTTGTGCAAACTATTCTTGTTATATTAACAATGTTTGGACATTTTCTGGACAGACTTCATATGTCTTTCACAATGAATGGAAACTTTATTGAAATCCATTATCTCAAGAGGTGGTACATACAAAAAATGTAATTACCTTTAAAAATAGCCTTTTTGATGTAGAGAACTCTCTGGGTGTCTTCCTCTGGCTTACGTCCCTCCCCATCCTCCTTACCAGGAGACTCCTCTGATTTCAGCAGGGTTCACAGCAGTAAAGGAAATGAACAGCAAACCATGGACTAAGAAAAAACTTTCACAGTGCACATATTTGATAAATAACTTGTATCTAGAATATATAAATAACTCTTGCAACTTATCAATAAAAGGCAAACAACCCAATAAAGATATGCAAGAATATTTGAAGAATTTATAAAAGAATATGTACACATAGTCAATAAGCTGATGAAATATACTTAACATTATTGGGCATCAGTACAACACAAATTAAAACAATGAGATACCAAAATCTACCCACAAAAAATTAAAAAGACTGATAATATCAAATATTAAAAAGGATATGGAGCAACTGGAACTCTCAAACATTTCCAGTAAGAATATAAAATAACACAACTTTGGAAAATGGCAATTTCTTATAAATTTTAACATTCAATACCCTATAACACAGAAATTCCGTTTTCAGTTTTTTAAAGAAATAAAAATATTTGTCCATAAAAAGCCTTGTACACAAATATTTATAGCAGCTTTATTCATAGATAGACATTGTGGACACAATCCAGATGTGCATTATCAGGATATTGGGTATATAAGTTGTGGTATAATCATATAAATGAATATTAATAAGCAATAAAAAGGATAATCCACAGATCCATGTAAGTACATGGATCAATCTAAAAAAAATTATGAGTGAAAGAAACCAATCAAAAAAACTAAAGCATATTTTGAATGATTACATTTATATAAAATTCTAAAATAGGCAAAACTAACTTTTAGCAATAGAAATCAGATTAGTGGTCACTTCTTCTGAGGGAGAGGGGAGAAATGAAAGAGAGGAGTCATAAGTAAACTTTCTGGGTGGTATAAATGTTCTGTGCCTTGTTATACATTCATTAAAACTGATTGGTGCACTTAAGATCTGAGGATTTCACTAAATTTCACAAATTATGGCACACTTTTTTAAAACAGCTTGAAAAGATCCATGATGATTTTAAAAACCAGATGCAACTTTCACATAGACAACAGCAGTTTTAAAAATGAATATGAGGAGGTGAAAGGATAAAAATAAATAACCATTAGACCAAGTGGAAAGAATGCCACTGTTGTTCTGAATATAGAGGCAATTTTTATTTTTATTTTAAGCCGGATGGTTATATTAACATTCTTTTGACATTTTATGGTAAAATATTGTTAATTGCTTGGGTTCCACTTAAGAGCAAATATTTCACCCTGTGTCAGAGTCTTACATCCTCCTTTAGAAAAGAGATGGACTCGAATCAGATTATCTCTCCTGACTTTCTCAGGGCGATAGATACTCCCAGAGACCCTGAATGGGAGCCACTGATTTATTGCCAAAGTTCACAGAAAGTGAAGTCACCGAGGCAGCTCCAATCTTACACATAGCAGAACTTTACAATTCTGACTTGAAAGGACCCACATCCCTCACCTTCAGGCCTAGTGTTCCCACCATGATGTGCACTGGTGCATGAAGTCTTGCTTGTTATCTATGTGGTGGAATGCATTTGTCACCTATAACTCATGGTTATTGATACAATCATCACCAGCTACAAATGGAGACATCAATCTATTCCATCCATTGTTCTAGCTTCCAGAACTCTTGCTTTGCTAAACCAAATACTCTTTCTCCAGCTTTCCTTATAGTTTGGGGATTTATGGGGAAGACTTTCCCTTGCTAATGGAAAGGAAACACATGCTGCTGGCACCACCCTTTCCCCAAATTTCCATTTTGAATGTGGATGGAATGTTTGGAGCTGCAGCAACTGTATTGAAACCATGAAGCAACAGCCAATAAGCTAGGAATGTTGAAGCAGAGTCTAGAAGGAAGATATGTTCTTGATAGCATGATTAAGCCTCTGTACCAACTCTAAACTGCATACTTCTAGAGTTCTTGTTCTGATGGCTGGGGATGCTAGTTGGGAAAGTTCAAGAGCATAGCATTCTCCTAGAGAGGACATAGACACATAAAAAAAAATGCCCTAAAAGAATGTGGGAAAATACAAAAAAGAAGTGGGTAGCTTCAAAGATTAACTTTTCCCTGAGCAGGTCCTACGTATAACACCAGGTTCAAAGGATTAGATGAAATCAGAGAGGAAGCCTAAAATGTTTTGTTGCCTAGAATTTAAGAAAATATATTTCTTTCCAAATTTGACAAATAATTAATTTTTCACCTTTTAGAGCATGCACATTATGTGTATGTTTTAAAAGAGAGAGAGAAACCAAGGTATTGAGTACTCTGTGCTTCTTTTCTAAATTTCTGAGCTTCCTTTTCTACACTGCACTTTGCTGTACTCCAACAGACATCCATTAATCATCATCCTATTCTTGGTAGTGACAATGTAGACAATGCATCATGTCAGAGATGTTCTGTTAATAGTTAATGATAATTTCCATAATGGGGAGTGGCATTGCATTATACCCAAGCTCAGGATAACTGGACTTGCCGTCCAGTCTCGTTCTGACCTATGTGATAAGCATGGCAGAGTAACCCAGATGTGTAACAGATTTAGGAGGCTAGGGATGCAGAAAAAATTATTTCACCCAGCAACAGGAGAAAGCTATGTTTTTAAAAACCATCCTGATTCCAGGAATTCATGGGATCCCCTAAATAAAGGAAATATGACATTTTAGAAAATGAAGGTGTTTACAATTACTTCTGGAATAATAAACTAATTTATGCCATAGAGAGGTGCCTTAAGGGCAGCCTCAGAAGACATCTGTTGTCCCCATTAATCTGTCATGATGTAAATGGTGGCATAGAGGGTATCTTTTTAGGACTTCAGGAGGAACAGGAATCAGTCCATTCCTGAGCTCTCTACTTGTTGTCTACAGATCAGCTGTTACACAATCCTTGCTTTCATGAACACATGTGACACCATCAGCCTCCCCACTTTCTCCCCTGCCCCCAGACCTTCTCAAAGTGGAGACAACTATATGTGAACAACAATAATAAATAAATAAATAAATAAATAAATAGAAATATATTGGAGTGGCAGATATTGTTAATTGTCTATCCAATGCCAAGTGCCCCATCTCTCTTGCTAACATAACCCTAATTTTGTGCAAGGCATCAATGTACATCACTAAACATTTTATTTTCCAGGCTCCCTTGTAGTTAAGGGTTGCCAGGTGACACAGTTCTGGACAATGAAAATAGTGTAAGTCTCTGATGAGAGCTCTTACAAAAACTTCTGCTTTCTTGATTTAAAAAAAAGTTAATGTTTCTGGCACCACTCTTCTCACTACTTCTTATATAAATGACCTAAATTGGACACTGAAGTCTGGAGCTACAGCCACTTTCTTGTAGCCTTAAAGATAACATAATAGAGAACTGCAAAGAGCCTGGGTCTTTGATGACACAATTAAACACCACTTTTGTGCCACAAAGCTCTGTACATGTTTTTATGTGAAGAAAATCAGCCCCCATTTGTTTAAACCCCTTCTACTTGGTTATCTTCTTACCTGAAACCAAAGATATTTCTAAGTGACATAGATGGATCTGAGAACCTGTACTTAAAAAAACACTGCACAGGTGACTAGATGTCTAATAAGTATTTTGAATTTAACATGTTTAAACAGAATACTGGGTTCCCATCTACTATCCTCTCCCCTACTACTCCGCACCGAAAACTCCCTGCTCATCTCTCAGGCTTCCTCCATCTCAGTAACAGGCACTACACAAGTTATCATGTTGCTCAAGGGTTATCCTTCACTTCTCTCACCTGACATCCACTTCATCAGCAGAAATGTTTAACTCTATATCTAAAGCATGTCCTCTCATAAAGAACGGAGACAACTCAACACCAGAAAAACAAACAATCCAGTTAAAAAGTGGACAGAAGCCCTGAATAGACGCTTCTCGAAAGAAGATATAAAGATGGCCAACAGACATATGAAAAGATGTTCAGCATCACTAATCATCAGAGAGATACAAATTAAAACTACAGTCAGGTATCACCTCACACCTTGTCAGAACAGCCGTCATTAATAAATCAACAAACAAGTGTTGGCAAGGATGTAGAGAGAAGGGAACCCCCATGCACTGTTGGTGGAAATGTAGATAGCTGCAGCCACTGTGAAAAACAGTGTACAGGTTCCTCAAAAAAATTAAAAATGAAATTGTTTTATCAAATTGTTTTGGGTAATTCCATCTCTGGGAATATGCCCAAAGAAACCCAAGACACAAATTCGAAACAATGTAATGCACCCCTATGTTGCTGCAGCTTTATTGTACAATAACCAAGATATGGAAGCAACCCGAATAACCACCAATAGATAAGTGGGTAAAAAAGCTGTGGTACATTTACACAATGGAATACTATTCAGCCATAAAAAAGAATGAAATCTTACCTTTTATGACATCATAGATGGACCTAGAGGGCATTATGCTAAGTGAAATAAGTCAGAAAGAAAAACACAAGTACTATATGATATGACAGCTGTCACAATACAATCTTACAAAATTGTTTTGAATTAAGTTAAAGACAACTAATTGCTACAAAACCATCTTAAGGGAAAAACCAAACGAACTTTTTGGCCAACCCAATAGTTGGTTTCATAACATATTCAGAGGCCCAAATTCCTAAATTTGCAGTGATAACTTCCAGGCCTCATTCGGAAGACTATCACTCCAGTTGCCAATAACCATAAAAACAAAAATTTAACAAAGAGGAGCCTGGGGATAAGTGGAATCATTTAGTTTAAAAGACAAATTATAACAATAATGTACATTATCACATGCTAAAGAGTCACCAACCTGCTTTAGTTCAACTTTGTTACCAAATTACTCATATTAATTACTGCCTTCTTTTTCTTATCTCATTTTTCCGTAGTCATATTAATGGTCACATAATAATATTAGACAATGTTCACTAAGCTTTACTCTAAAAATAATGGCTGCTTTAAATCAGAGTTAATTAGCATGTCAAGAAGTTCAAGTAATTATGAGGCCATGTGATTTTTTAAAAAAGGCATTGGGAAAAAAGTTACTTTACCAAATGCTACATCCATGATTCTATAAGATATTTTTTGATATTTTTTCTAATTTGCCACTGAAGACTGAATAATGTGATTCTTCGGTGATCATTTGTCATTTCTAATGACAGATGAGTGAGCTCTCCCTAATTCTGCAATCACTTTGGAAAATAGATTTAACCTTAATTTATGAATTTCAGTGTTGTTGCTCTTCTAGGTTTAATGGTGAATCATGGTTTATACTAATTTATATTTCATCACACATAAGGGAGGTTGTCAGGAGCCAGAGACCAGAGTAACATAATGCTCCTGTCCTGTGCCCTCCTCAGCGGCTCCTGGAAAACGCTTGGCGGTTGGAGAGGAGTTAGAAGGCACACTGCCCTTGGATGTATGTGGAAAACGTTCTGAGACTTCAAGGAGAAGGAGTGAGTGTATTGAGGGACGTCTCTGAAACTTCATACATATGGAATAAGCATCATAAATAAAAGATTTGAATATCATGGCCTGAAAGCTTGTCCATCTGTGGGTCCTCTGAGGGTACACATGACCTCTCCTTCAATGCTTCACAAAATAATCAGAATATCAGTGCAATCAAGAAGAAACAGAAAAAAATAGTTTGCCTTTGTTTCACTGGTTCCTGAAATACATTTCTGCCTGAGAAATAAGACCTAGCACCTTCACATCAACACTAGCAAAGAAGACAAAGATGAAAATAAAAAGAAGTGGGCAACAAAAGTAAAGAGAGTCCCTCACTAACACGGGAAGGTTTTCGAGGACATCTTAAGCTTTGAGTCCTCACGTTAAGCTGTGAATAGGGCAGCAAAGAGATCATGAGCAGTCAGACCTGGGCTAGGCCTAGTGAGGGCAGTGCTGTGGAAGATGACTGGGTAGCACAGAGATGTCTCTCAGTCTCCATGACCTACTGGGAAATATCTGCTTAAGTCTGACTTCAAGTCAGGAGGCACCATCCCATAATATTGCCTATTTTCAACTGTACAGAGTTTTGGTTAAAACTTGGGTATAATTATAAACATTTTTAATCTACTAATATTCATGGAGTACCTACTGAATCCAAGGCACTGTGGACTGCATAAAGATGCCTGGGCTCCTGATGCCCCCTTTCTGTCCCCTGTAACAACGTGACACACTGATCATTGTTGATTATCTGTCCATCTTTCACACCAGACTGCCAACTTGAGGCCTGGGACCATGTTTATCTTGACCCCCTACTTCTCCAGTGCCTAGCACATATCAAGTGCTCAAAACTGTGTTTGAATGAGTGAATAGAAGCTCATAAAATAGTTTCAGAGATAAGGTATAAACACTTGAAAAGTTAATAACAAAGAACAAGTGTCACAAGACAGCACGCGATAAGTTGCTGAATAAAAAGTATGACGAGTCCTGCAGAGGAGGTAGGACTGCAGGCTGGAACAGGGGCCTCCTCAAGTTGTCTGAGGAACCCTGACCCTGAGTGTGTTCCATGCGTTGCCAGGACAGAGACAGCCATCTAATGAAGGAGGAATAGTAAGGAAAATTACACTGGTGTGGGCAATAAGACCCTTAGCGGCAATCATTTTGAGGATAGGTTGAGAACTGATATTCATTTGCCATTAATTAATTAATAACTAAGGAGCAAGTGCTTACCTTCATGGTCTAATTTAATCTGCAAGACAAACTTTGGGGTGTCCTATCCCCATTTTAAGGATGAGAATACCAAAGCTTCAGAGAGATTATGTGAAGTAGACCAACCACAATCCAGAACAGATGACTTTCAAAACATAGCCTCCCTATTTCACCCCAAGTAATGGCATAGATAGATGCTATTCCTGTTATACCCAACAAGTTAACTGAAAGCCTCTTAGTCGATAAGCTGAGATAAAGCTACACTTATTCAAGACATGATGAAACCTTTATAGTGTGGGGGAACTGTGGACTACTGAGAAGCCTGGAAAACAATAAACTAGCCTAAAATTCCAAAAGCTGGTAGAGCAATGACTCCAAATACAGACCATTTCAAGGTGGTGCAGGGCCTAAGAAGGTAGAAAGCAGCAAGTGTGATAGGAAAAAACAGGGTCCACTCCATAATGCCATCTTGGTCTTACCAGCAAGACCCCTGCCAAAATTATCTCCCCTACCACCTATGTCTGACAATCCTCACTGGGAGATTTACTACTTGGCCTAAGAAATGCTATTTACTGTCATCAATTGCCATCAGTTTTCTTCAACTCAACTTTAAAAATATGTATCAGTTACCTGTTGGGAGGATGCTAGCTCTTAGGTGCAAAACTGAATAAAGGCAGGTCCCTGGTCTCAAGTACCAGATGAGAAACACCTCAATATACCTGAGCTTACTCCCTGTGGGGTCAGCATAGTGTTACAGGAACACATGGAAGGGAATGATCAATTTTGCCTCTCCAGGCCTATTTCCTGTTCCACTGCTCTGCACATGGCTGCCTCCTCACCAACACCTTGGAGAGCCCTGTTTCTACTGTTGTGCCTCACTGTGGTGGGCACAATGACCCCCCAAATATGTTCATGCCCTGGAGCCTGTGAATAGCTTATGTTACACAGCAAGAGGAATTCTGCAAATGTAAGTAAGATTACAGCCCTCACGCTAGGGAGATGATTATCCTAAATTGTCTGGATGGGCCTAATCTAATTACATAAGTCTTTAAAATAGAACCTCCTTTGGCTGAGTCAGAGAGATGCAGTAGAAGAAGGCTGAGGTTGCAGGTGGAAAAGACATGAGCATTCTTCTACCTCTCAACCATATTTGTTCTTTAGGTCTTTCCCCAATGCCATGCTATCTGCAAAGGTTTCCCAACCCCCAGAGAAAACAAAGCTCCTCTCCCTCTGGATTCCTGTCACAGTTGTCTGGATTTCCACATGGGCACTTATTTCCCTCCTTTATACTGTTATTGGCTATTTTCATGACTGCCCCATACATCGTGTGTTGTTCACTTTTTTCTCCCACATATCCAGTTACATTGGTAGACAGAACAAATAGTCCAACAGCCATTCCATGCACCCATATTTAGCATTTGTGGGCGTATGGCACCAGTAGGTATCCACATATGTTTTTGTCTGGCATCCAGGTAGTGGGGTGTCAGTCCAAGACAATTCATGGTGATATGAGCAGTGTTATACAAGCGAAGAGCGCTCATTAGTGATTAGTTGACGTTATTTTATTAGCCTATATTGACTGCTTTTTTAATGCAAATTGAATGCTTTAGTGAAAACTAAATTGAAATATTACATCGGAACTAGTCTTGAAAAGCACATCACAAATTGATGCTGGAACCATCACCTGCACAGCTATAAATTACTAGTACATCAAAAGCCAACTTGATTATTGCCCCTCAGTTAAATAAAGACAATTTAGTGTTTCACCAAAACCAATAATTCATTAAGACACAGTGTGAAACTATATAAATAAAAGAGCTAAGGAGTAAAATGTGATACTTATTATTTAGAATAAACTAACGCTTGAATATATCAATCCTGCTTTCTTAGAATTATCACCCAATTTATTTGAATGGCTAATTAGCAAAGAGGTGAGAACCATGTGGGATGTGGAAAGATGATAAATTCTATTTTAGGATATATGACAATGCTATATAATTCAAGTAATCTTGTGGAGAAGGTGTGGATAAAGATATCAAATAGTATACACTTTAGCTAAACCCATTTTGCACTAACATTCATCATATGTTACAATTATTAAACAACATAGCCCATCTAACCTCCAAGCAAAATGAGAAATCTAATGTGATCCCACAGTCCTTGACTCCAAAGAGAAATCAAAGCTCCCAGTGGAGATATAACCATGAAATATATACATGTAGGTGCATTATTATTATTGATGTAATTGCTTCAAATGATGCACTCTCTCTAGGTTAACAAAAATCCATAGGGAAGTCCTGATTTATCTCATCACTGCAAGGTGTCCTCCATACTTGAGTAGAATATTTATATGTTTGTTAAAAAGGAAGTGCTAATTGGCCAATCTGGTTAAACTCCCTCTAGGGAGAACCAGATGAAGAGAAGGTTGTTAAAAGATGTAAACAGATCAGAAAAGGTAAACCAAACTGTAAATCAAAACCTAAATAACTGTGAGAGAGGAAGAAAGAAAGTAATTTATGGAGCAGGAAATGCTGTAAACTACCAGTACATGTATGCGAATACTGACAGTGATGAGGTTGGGAAAATCATCCGGCCCTGGACTAGCCAGAGATCTAACTGCAAACAAAGTTCAGTAAATATACTGTAGGGTCTATGGAATGAAACTGCATAAAGCCATAGTCTCTAGGGTTTAACTTCTTCATTCAAGCAAATAGAAATATTTGAGTGTATAGTACAGCAACCTACTGGGCCACATAGTGTGAAAATGAAAAAAATGAATCAGAAGTAAACCCTGACCTGAAGGGGTCTGAGAAAAAAATATAACAGGAGTAAAAAGAGCAGTGGTTTTCAAATTTTTTGCAAAAGTAATGTCACATAGAACTCCATCAGGTAAAACAAACAAAAATTAGCTCTTCTTCTTGAAGCAGGAGACAGAAAGTGTGGGATTCCAGCTGATTTAGCATCTCCTGCCCCAGCACTGTGGGATCCTGACCATGCTCAGGGACCCATTGAGCTATACATATCAGCATTTGAAAATAAGCACTCTGATACAGCCAATCAAGGTAGAAAGTGACAAGTTCCGTAAAGGAACTAAGAAGGCTCTACGAAAAGTAAGAAAATGTTGACAGCATATTCATCCAGAATGCTGGGAATAGTACTCTCCAATAGAACTTTCTGAAATGGTGGTAATGTTCTATATCTGTGCTGTCCAGTAAAGTATCCAGATGTAGCTATCAAGCACTTAAAATGTGGTCAGTATAACTAAGATAAAATTTTAATTTTATTTAATTTTAATTAAATAGTTACATATGCTTAGTGGCCAAAATACTGGACAACACAGGCTTAGAGACCATGTTCATAGAGAAAGTAGCCGGGGTTAGGCACTGGGCAGAGTTCAGACACCCAGAGGTGGACCAAGGAAGGCCACTCCAAGGAAAGGGAACCAAATAAGAAAGACAGGAATAACTTCTCTTAAAAGAAATACTACTTTTCAAAAGAATTAATATAATATGAGTTAAAGATTTTATCTTTGGAGTCTTTAGTTCCTCCTATCTAACAAAAGGGGCTTGCCATAAATTTGGCTAACACAAAAAAGACATTAATTTCAAGATAACTACTCAGTAATACTTTTACTAATTTGCCTCAAATAGAGCAAAAATAAATAACGAGAACTGATAACCATCAGCCCAATAATAAGAGGCTTCATGCCTGAAACAGGGAATATTAAGGACATTTGCCTTCTGATCTACAACCATTCCATGAGTCCATGGATTTGAAATATTATACTACCCTAAATATACAGGATAACCTGGAACAAATCATGCAAACTTGCTTTACCTCAAATCTTTTTTATACATGAACCTGGAATCAACTGTATTTTCCAGTCAAATCATTTTCACCCACAACAATCAATATCTTACATGATTGAAGTTCAGCCAATAAGATTCTGCTAAGATTTATCTGACTACTTTTGCCCAATATGTCAATATAGCATCAATTACTGTATTTTTCCATGTATAATGCACACTTTTTGCCCAAATTTTTGAGGGAAAAATAAGGATGTGCATTATACATGGGTATGATGATTATATACCTTGGATATAATAATGGGTATAATAATCTCATGTATAATGTGCACAAAAACTGTGGTGTGCCTTATATAAGCAAAATATGGGCATATAAAATCAAGATGACAGTTTCAGGGTCCCTTGACAATCAAGATGAAGGAATTACAAATGATGTGGACCACCAAAATTTATGAGATAAAATCACAGAAATTTTGACTTGTTTGTCCCTTGTCTTGCAATTGTCCCTACTCTGAAATCCTTAACCAGTACAAGCCTGATTATCAAGTTCAACTAACAAGGAAGAAAGGGAACAAGAATGTTATTTGTGAATCAACAAAGTCCCATTATACCAAATTGTCAAGACCTCATTGATAATAGAAATGATCATTCACTTAAGAGTTTACTCTACAGTAGTCTTCATATCGAGTGCTTTGTAAATCATTTTATTCCATTCTCACAACTCTCTGAGGCATGGACTATCATTATTCCCACTTAACAAGCAAAACTGAGGCTTAGGGGAGGAGAAGCTGGAACCCTGACTGGTCTGAGTCCAAATTCCATCTTCTTTCCTCTATGCAAACTGTGTGCCAGTCACCATATTATTTGTGGTTCAATTGTGAAACCACTTTCAGCCTCTGCTTTCAGCAGAGGAAGCAAAATATAGCATTTGTTGAGAACTTACTGCATATCCTGTGCTGTTTTACATTCATTCATTCGTTCATTCATTTGTTCAACAAATATCTATTGAGTGCCTACTCTGCCCAGCACTATTCAGTGATTATCAAGGCAAGACCCTGACCCCTTGGACTATGTTCTAGTGGACAGACACAACTAACAATAAAACATCAAATAAGCACATAAAGAAATAACTTAGAATAATGTTAAGTGCTATAGTAAAAAAAAGTTAAAAATAGTAAAAGATATATAGTACATATATTTAAATATTTAAATAAAGTAATTCTTTGAATAATATATTTTTTATTTTTAAATATTTTATTTGTCTATTTTTAGAGAAAAGGGAGGGGAGGGGCAAAGAGAGGGAGAGAAATATTGGTCAGTTGCCTCTCACCCACCCCCGCCTGGGGACTTGTCTGCAACTCAGGCATGTGCCCTGAACAGGAATTGAACCTGTGACCTTCCAGTTTGCAGGCTGGAGCTCAATCTGCTGAGTGACATCAGCCAGGGCTAATAATTTTTTTTTTTAAGTGGAAGGCAATAATGTGATGGAAAGTGACTGGAACAGGGATCTACTTTAGATGGGGAGCTCAAAGGCCTCCCTGTGGTGGGTCATTATGTTGAGCTTTCCTTTTAGATTCTAAAATCGAAAGGATAAGAGAGAATATTACAACCAGGGGGAGCAGTATGTTCAAAAGCCCTGAGATGATCGGTGTGACAGGTGTGCGGGAAACAAGAGGAAAAAGAGTATGAGATACATTCAGACTGGCAAGCAGGGGCCACGTAGGGAGTTCGTTTGGATTCCAGTCTATGTGCTCAGGAAGCCATTGAAGGATTTTAAACACTAGAGTCACATGATATGATTTACATTTTTCAGTGGTCATTTTGGCTATAAAGTGAGGATGATTGTAGGAGGCATGTGTAAAAAATGCAGAGGCTGCTCCAGTTCCCAGTTAGGAACTATGTTGTTTAAAAGCATAATTGGAGACTAGTAGGCAGATTCATAAAATATTCTTGAGACAGATCTGAGAGACTGTGGATTGGACTGGAAGATAGGGAGGACAATGGGGAAAAAGAGAAATCAAGGATGACGTTATTGACCTGAACAATCAATGGGTGGATGGGGTACCCTTTGCTGAAATGAGAAAGGATTGAAGAGAAGGTTTACAAATTTGGTAAGAAAGATGAAAAATGAAGAGCTTGAGAGAACAGAAAGATTCTTAGCTCATTATTTTATTTAATCTCCAGAACAACTCTATAAAGTCATTCCTATTTTTCACATGGAGAAATTGAAATTCAGGCAATTAAATAGTGTGTCCAGGGACACTGAGCAAGGAAGTGCCAGAGCTGGGATTTGAGCCAAGGTGTCTGATTCCAGTGTCCACGCATGCAATTACCACATATCAGTACAGAAAGACTGAGATTTTGGTACTGGTTTTGTTTCAATGAGCTTCTCTTTCTATATTTTTAAAACTAGGCAAATAATACTCACTGCATAAGAGGTGTAAGAATCGAGGTGATAAAATGGGGAGTTCTCCCTGCACTGTAAAGTCATTCATAGGAATAAAACATTGTATTTCCAGACATTGAATCCTGGCATACATTCTTGATTCTGTTAATTATGAGTACTCTGGTTTTGACCAGGGCTACACTTTAGCCTGGAAGACTTCTGCTGCCTCATTTAGTTTCCAGTCAAAGAGCTTTCCAGGTCCCATGAGTAGGACTCAGAGATCTACCGCCAGTCTGGGACAGTGTCCTGCTTTCAATATCACTAGAGAACTTTGGGATTCTTCCCGCCTCCAGGCTGCCTTCTATGGTTTACCTTCAAGAAATGATGTGTCAAGCTGAGCCTAGAGTTAAAATCTGTACACAAATGGGGCTGTACCCTCTGCAGGAGGGTTTCTCATGACAAACCGGAAGGCACTCTAAGCTGGCAGCTGAGAGAGTCCAGACAACTGCCCAGTCACTATGGTTTTAACCTAGAAAGTGAGAGGAGGGGAAGGGGAAAGGGAAAAAAAAGACCACCATCTGTGCACTCCTACTGAGTCTTAGGTCCCATGGTGGGTATTTTTATTCATATTATCTCACACTTGTAACAATCTGAGACAGCAACAGTTTGCAGTCTCACTTAACAGAGGTCCTAAAGTTCGAGTGTTCATTTAACTTGCCAAAGTTTATACAGCAGAATAGAAGAGACAATATTTTGCCATACATATATTTGACTGTAAAATATAATGTTTTCTTTGCTTGGTTTTTCCCCCCACTAGACCATAATGCTAAAGTACAGAGTCATGAGAAAAAGGAGACAGACAGGAAAGAGATAAAAGTGTCTTCTTAGAAGGTACTCAGAATCCTATTGAAAATATGAAGTCATGAGACCACAGTAACTGAAAATTAATTCGATCCAGCTCAGGCATGTCAGGAAAATATCTAGGTTTGGTTATTGTTATATATGTAGAATGTAAGTTATCAAACTATAATGAAAATACCAGCCATATTTAACCAGTCAGATTTTTATTTTCCAGGGCCATGATAAAGAAGATGACTGAAATTTAGTTTGCATAATTGTAAAGAAACCATGTTAGCAAAAAGAGAAGAAGGGCAGCTTATTCCATTGTTAGGAGAATCAGCTCTTCCATCCAAATGAGAATGCCAAGAGAAAAATGAGGATTTACATGGCCACCTTTCATCAGGATGGTTTGATTTACGTAAGTAAATTCTATACCTTTCCAGCTCTAAATCCAAAGTGGTGCTGTTAAGCTGATGCATATCAGAGCCGACTCACTTTCTTATTCCAAGTTGATAATTTAAATGCTTACATTAAAGTTTCTATGTTAACTTTCAGAGTTTTAAAAAGAAAATAAGTTCTTGTTCTCCATCAGACCCAGGAGCAATGGGAATTAATGTGATATTGTTTTTAATCAAACGTAGTGGGGACGTGTGATTCATGTTGGTTCCCCATCCTCTCCTTCTCTTTAAAATGCCATTAAATGAAAAATACAACAGCTGTTTCATGTTAAAGAGAAATGCAAATGTGTATTAATGCAGCTCAAGAAATATTTTATATGTTTGGAGAATTTATTATTTATATGAATGGAATCAATCTACATTTTTCCCATTTAATAAAATGGCACTTATTTGAATGGCTTTGCCAGCTGTTTAAGCCAGATACACAGAAAGGAATGGTCTAGCAACAAAGTCAAAGGAATATTTCTTTTCTCTAAGAGTATAGAATAAACAAAAAAAAATGTGATACTGTTTGCCCACCAAAGATATAAAAGCACTACCTTTTCCTTACAAGTTGATTGTTTAATATTAAACAATCTCATTGGAAGAGTCAGTTGTTTAAGTTGAACTTTGTCATAGGGCAAACCATATTCAAACCCAGGTACTTCTTGTGCTTGTAAATCGTATTTTAAAAGGCCTCCTGGTGAGCAGTAATGCTTCCTCATTATCATACTCTTTCTATTACCTAATTTGGATGCAGATAAAAACTATTCAAAACAGGAGAGGTTTCCCCTGCTAATTAATGATAGACTGAGTGACCAGCTCCCATCAATGCTGAAGGCTTCATTATATGTACAGTTCTCAAACCAGTATAATAGCCCACTTCCACCGTTTTGCCGGGTAATTTTAATCAGTCATTGTGTGTACCATGGAAACCCAACAGCTGTGTACTTGGGTGACCTTATTATCATTAGCAGCGAATTGGTTTTTGAGCAGGGAATTTTTCATCAGGAAAGATTACATGATTTCATAAACTTGGGAATGGTCAGGTTCTATATACTTTTTTCTAAGTATAATTTACAACTTAGGAAATAGGCACATTTAGAGTAAAATTCATACTTTAATGAAGAGGGATATATCTAAAGTTTCTTTCTAACACATTTTCCATATTCCTGTATTCTCTTCCAGGGAATAAGAGAATTGTCATCATTTAGAAGATTTCCCAATGAATGAAGGAGTTTTCTGTGAGTTTTGCTTTTGATGTTAAAAGTACCAAAAGTTGCCTCCTGGTGGTCATGAAATCAAAAATTCTCTAGGATCTTGGGGAAATAGCTCAAATAATAGCCCCTAAAAGGAGATCTTCAGATCCCTGTGGTGGAAGTTGCCCATTTTTGGTGCAAAGAAAAAGTCAAATAACCTTCTGGAGACACAGTCATTTACAAAAGCATGTTCTAAACAGGTCTGTGGATATTAATTTTAAAACCCTGGTGCAGCCCAGATGGTACTTTTTTATCAAGGGTCTCAGTACTCCATATGTTAGAATAGATCTGCTGTTGTTTTAGCCTCTCAGACTTTTAAATTTTCCTATACTACTTTTAACTTAATATGTAACCAAGCTCTTATCTCTCCTAATGGGAGAATTCACTGCTGTTTCTTTTGTACAGGTAACTTCTCTAGAGGAAGCAGTAGTTTTGTCATAATTAGTCCCTTAACTCTTTAATAATTAACAAAAGTTCATTTTCCTGGTTATTAGCATCCATGTAATATGTAGATCAATTTCTTTGCATTTCCACGGTAGTGCTGTAAAATGGGATGATGACCTTGAACGTATTAGAGATGATCTGTAGATGTGCAGCTAACCGTATAGAAAGTGGCATGGAACACACAGACATCTTCCCCTGCCTTCATGGCCCAAAAGGTGACTTCCACTTTTGTTGTACTAGCCTCAGTTCCCTGTGATGGTTATGGTCTTACCTCCTATGAGCATCCCTGGGCAAAACTGTGAAGGATGTAAAACAAGACTGCAGCCTTCTCCTATCATCCCTGTCTGGCTCTCTTTCTCTCTCTTCTTCTCCCATCTTACCCCAACAGTACTGCATTTTAAAAGCACTAGGGCCAGGTTGGTAGTGATTAGAGGAGCCCCTTGAAGAATGGTATCATAGATACTGTGGTGCCCCCACCACAGGGCTGCTCTCCAGGGCCAAGACCCCATCCCTCGTTTGCTGGTAATGTCAGCTGAGGAAGGCATCCAGCAGCATCTCTCACTGAGATGGTCCCTCAGCCTTAGGAGTCTACCATGCCCATGTTTATGCCCACTCCCAGGGAGCAGCCTGCAATCAATGACTGGCCAATGCTCAGATACAAAGATCCAGCTCCCAGGCCTCCAGTGAAACAACCCTGAAGGGCCATCCCAGCTCTAGAGTCCACAGAGGTTTGGCTGAGACCTCAGAGGCAACCTCACAGCATCAGCTTCTGTCTCTGCCCAATCTTGCCCTCCTTGCTTCCTTACAGGTCTATCTCTTTAGAGCTCCCCCAAATCCAAAGTAACAGCTTCCAATAGCAAAGGGAACAGTTTTCAACATCAGAATTTGTCATATATGCTTAAAGTAGCTGTTACCACAGGGCATCTTCTGACTGTTCATAACAGTCACTAGTTTACTCTCATAAACCTCGACTCTGATGCTCCTACAGCCCAAGTGCACTTGTCATAACTATTCCTGCTGTCCACACCATAGTGTTTGGGATCCTGCAAACACGCTACTACCCACCACCCCTCTTCAGAGTTCCATGTGAAATTCCAAGGCTGAGTAGTGCCTCTGTCTCTTATGTCTACATCCCAACTCTCTGCGTCTCTCATCACTGCTTTCCATAGTCCAAGCCCTGAGTCAAATTCTCTAGACAACTGTCATTCTCCTGAGCACTCTGGAAGCTCAATCCCTTGCCAAGAAGTTACCTTAGATTTTCAACCATACTTGTACATAAAGGTGGAGGTTTTTTGTTCCTTACAAGTTCACTTTAAATATAGATACATCTTTCTCCCAGGCACTTGTTTTTTGCCCCTCACCAGGAAGAAGAGCCCATCCTCCCTACCTCCTTCGCAGGCCAAAACAACTTCACTTCTCTTCTTCCCCTGATTTATAATGGCTAATTTGATTGTGCACCTACTAAGAGCTAGGTACTGTTCTGCGTGCCCTACATGCTTTATCTTGTGTAATACAGATCATGACCTCATGAAACAGTTATTATTATTATTATCCCCATTTTATAGATGAGGAAACAGAAGCACAGAGGAGTGATCTAACTTCCTCCGGGCCACACCACCAGAGAGTGGTAAAGCCAGGATTCAAACTCAGCCAGTGCTCTCAACCAGCCAGCCCTGTTGCCTGGCCCCCTTCCTTACCTGTTCATCTCTCACCTCTGCTGTCCGCATGACTCAGTGTTCTGTCAACACTGAGACTCAGTTTTCAAATGTGCCGTGCCTCTCCAGAGCTCCTTGTCAGATATGTGCTTCCCCTTCCCCTTTTTGGGGAGAACAGCAAGATAAGGTGACTTCTCAGGAGGAGGATTAAGGAGAAGAAGAAAGAGGAGGAGTGAAGATGGACATAGAGAAGCAAATGGAAGATGACTGAGATGTGTTTACTCTGAGCACAGATCAAGGTGCCATAATGCTGAAGGGGCACCTTGAGGAGGGAAAGCAGGTGAGATAAAGGGTCAAATGTACTTTCTCAGACCAGAGATACTGATGAAACATCCATGTAACAGCGCCAATAAAAGAATAATAACTATCACACTTAAATATTGATGCCCCAACAATTATTTAAGTCTTATTATGATTATGTGCCTATAATTATGCATGAGATGTAGTTTATATGGTTTAGCAAAGTAAATAAATTTTGGAATGTTATAGAATATAACTACCATTAATATAGCTGATAAAATGAAGAAATCAACAGAATTTACATATATAGCTGCAAGCTGCTTAGAAATATGGCAAAAATTCTTGTTTAAAATAAATATAAAAATAGATTAATAAGTTACTTATCTCACATTTCACTAATAGTGTTTGAGATGTACTTCCAAAGCACTTGTCATATTACCAGGAAATGTACATACTGATTATTATAATGAACTTAGCCATTAGTGCTAATAACATTATATATTAGAAGCAAATTTATCTGAGTCATTAATTTGAGATACTTTAAAAGTGCATTTATGGCCCTGGCCAGTGTGGCTCAATTGATTTGGAGCATCATCCCATAAACCAAAAGATCATGGGTTCAATTCCCAATCAGGGCACATGCCTAGGTTGTGAGTTCAGTCCCTAGTCAAGTCCTGAGCAGGAAGCAGGCAATGGGTGTTTCTCTCTCACATTGATGTTTCTCTCCCTCTCTCTCTCTCTTTCTCTCTTTCTCCCTGCCTTCCTTTCTCTCTAAGCATGTCCTCGGGCAAGGCTTAAAAAGAAAAAAGTGCATTTATGTGTATAGTCTCATTTAATTATCCATTATTAACCTTTTAAATTACTTTAAAATCTTAGCTTTATATTTTATATATTTTGTATATTATATTTTGGAATTTTCATTTTCTAGAAAAATATGCAAGCCAAAAAATAAATAAGAACCAAGGGCAGCTGACAAAGTGAAACACCCTTTATATCCCAGAAACTAGGAACTACATAGTGTTTACTTATTGGAAGAATTTAAGCTTTATCATATGTCTATTTTTACCATGAAAAACAATCTTCCTTCAGGAAATAAAGTGTTGTTTTTTTTTTAAGTTCTACGTGGATTCTCTTATATCAGTAGCTCAGGAAACAGGATGCTCATCATTCTTGAGAGAACCAAGGGCCACTTGACACTGAAGGCTTGGGCGTTATGATGCAGTAAGTTCAGGGGAACCCAGAGAGCAAACATGTTCCTCATGAAACTACATATACTGCAAAAGACGCAATATTTCAGTAATTTAATGGCAGTGATGTTGGAAAGTTGCTCAATCACATACTACATCCATTGATGAATAAGGATCTAGAAAAGCTACACCTGTTTAACAATAGAAGGGAAAGCTTAGAAGCAAGGCAATAGAATGTGAGTGTCAAAAGATCAGAAGAGAACTTTCAGAAAATTGATGACAGCTACAATCATTTTTGTGTTGTGAATTTCCGGTATGAAGTAAAGGCTGTCACATTGTGCTATCTACCATTTTGCTACATAAAAATATCAACACCAGATTTAATCTTTATCAATCAGTATTATAATTATTACAACTATCATTGGTCATTAGAGTAATGGGAAAATGAAGTCTTTTTTGACTCAGCACAGAGCGAACCCCAGGACCTCAGTGTCCATCCATCCTCAGATCTCCTGATGGTGCCTCTCCTTGGCTGAACCCAATCCGAAGCCATTGGTGTGCATACAGATCAGCCTCCTAAGACACAGAGGCAAGTGGAGAAGGACCGACAGTGACTCCACAAGGGCAAACAGAAGATGCATCACATGCACACACAAACACACTTCCTGATTTCTATTAGGCCAGAATCCAAAGATCTCATGCTACTTCATTTATCCGGACAACAAATTATGTTGAGGGCTTACTATGTGCCAGAGAGAGTTCTAGGTGCTCGAGGCACTGCAGCAAAGGAGATTGACAGCGTTCCTACCAGCTGCTTTATGACTTTTGTGGGCTCCTTCCTCCATAAAAATATTAACATTTATATTTTTGTTTAAAGATAAACTCAATACAAGCTGGATTCATTGTTATTATTATTATATCCATTTTTTTCTTCTAATTAAAAAAATTAAAACCAGCCTCTAAAAACATCATGGGCCCAAGGCACTCTGCCTACAGTGCCCGGTGGATAAGTTGGCCAGGCCTGGCCTCTGCTATCACGAAACTTAAATTACAAACAAGTTACAAATGAATCAAGATGAAAATATCAGACAAGTGAAATGAGAACAATGGAACAGGATATTGTAGAAAGTGATCAGGGAAGTGGGGCTGTACAGACTGAGTTTCTAGAGCAGGCTCCCTGAGGGGATCACCCTGGAGACAAGAACTTCCGTGACTAGAAGGGACCAGTCTTCTGAATGTCTAGAGGCCTCTCAGGAGAAACAGGTGGTGTAAAGACCCTCAGGCCAGAAAGAGCTTCATACATTTGAGAAAAAATTACTTCCAGTGAGGCTAAAACATAGTAGTAGGTCAGAAGAGGGAAAGACAAAAGGGGTAGGCAGGGGCTAGGTCATACATAACCTTACAGGTAAGAATTTGAATTTTACGCTAAGTTATATGGCACAGGTGGCAAACACAAGGCTCTTGGGCCGAATCCAGCCCTCCGCCTTGTTTTATCTGGCCCAGTACCTTATTTCTACCCAGCGGCAGCACCGAGCTCTTGCTTAACTGTTAATTGTTACATTTATACAGTCCTAAAATTGCATTTGGTCCTATGAAGGCAACCATGAGGCTGATGTGGCCTCCAGTGAAAATGAGTTTGACCCTCCTGTTATATGGGGTTTGGAAAGTGAATTACAGGGAGAAGCAGGCAGACTGCTGGCTACTGCAGGTGGCCTAAGTGAAAGAAGATGCTACTTTGCTCTATGAGGATAAGAGTTGAGAAGAAGAAAGAATAATGGACATCAGCTGTCTTTGGAACTTAGAGTCAGTGGAACTCCTAAGGAACTAATGCAGTGGGTAAAGAGCAAGGAGAGGAATCAACAATGACTTTGGGGGTTTTGGCTCAAGAACCTGTAGGATGGGGCGGTGTTATTCACTAGCACTGGCCTCTCTAAACCCGGTTACAAAATATATTACATTAACACAACACATTAAAAAAACACAGATTTACAATGTTGTGATTCCCATACATCTTTCGAAAGCATGTTTGTACACCAGATTTGTGAATTCATGTTGCTGTTTGTATTGACATGAAAATAACTGCTTTGGCCACTATACAGCATTCTGCAACTTTGCCAAACCATGTTATCAACAAAACCTTGCCTCTTATTTCCTCATCTTATTGCCTTTTAACCACGTATGGGTATTTGGGTAGCCAACATTTGCTTTTTAGACAGACATGTCCTTCTAGAAGAATTTTACTGGTTGAAAATTAACGGCCCCATTTAATCCTCCATCTTTTGGCCTGGGCATTTCATCTTTTCCCCATGTTTTTGATTGGGATTTACCATCTGGATTCTGAATCTTTCTTTGTTCATCAAGAACTCCTTTAATTTGACCTTATCTGGGAAGCACTTTATCTGCTCTTCCATTCTAAATGATAGCTTTGCTGGATAGAGTAATCTTGGATGTAGGTCCTTGCCTTTCCTGACTTTGAATACTTCTTTCCATCCCCTTCTTGCCTGCAAGGTTTCTTTTGAGAAATCAGTTAATAGTCTTATAGGAACTTCTTTAGAGGTAACTGTCTCCTTTTCTCTTGCTGCTTTTAAGATTCTCTCCTTATCTTTAATCTTGGGTAAGTAATTATGATGTGCCTTGGTGTGTGCTTCCTTGGGTCTAAATTCTTTGGGACTCTCTGAGCTTCCTGGACTTATATATCTATTTCCTTTGCCAGATTGGGAAAGTTTTCTTTCATTATTTCTTCTGATAAGTTTTCAATTTCTTGCTCTTCCTATTCTCCTTCCGGCACCTATGATTCAGATATTGGAGCTTTTAAAATTGTCCCAGAGGTTCCTAAGCCTCTCCTCATTTTTTTGAGTTCTTGTTTCTTCATTCTGTTCCAGATGAATGTTTATTTCTTCTTTTTGCTCCAAATCATTGATTTGAGTCCCAGTTTCCTTCCTTTCACTCTTGGTTCCCTGTGTATTTTTCTTCATTTCACTTCGCATAGCCTTCACTTTTTCCTTTATTTTCCATCCACATGCAATCATTCTGTGAACACACTGATTACCAGTGATTTGATCTCTGCGTCTCAGGTTGGCTATCTCCTTGTCACTTAGTTCTTTTTCTGGAGTTTTGATCTGTTCTTTCATTTGGGCCATATTTCTTTGTGTCAGCGCACTTCTTACATTGTGAGGGGCAGAGCCTTAGGTATTTGCTAGGGTGGGGCAACCCACTTTGCTGCCTCGTGGTGCTATATGTAGGGGAGGGGTCAGAGAGGGAACAATGTCACTTGCTCGACTCTAGCCCCTCTCTCAGTCATTTACCCCACTACCCACACACATATTGGGCCCTTCCAGTGTGATTCCCAGGTGGGTGGGCTTGTGTATGTTTTAGGACCCTGTGCGACCTTCCAACAGACTCTTCTGTGAGACTGGCAGTTTCTCCTGTCACCACAACTTCCACAGGTTTTACAGTCAGAGGTTTTAAAGCTTTCTTTTCCCACGCTGGAACCCTGGGTTGCACTGTCTGCCTTACTCCCCAGTTGGTCCTCCAGTTTATCCATATGCGAATGTGGGACTACCTAGTCTGCCAGCTGCCACCTCACCTACCTGGTCTGCCAGGTGCCACCTTGCTGCTGGTCCTCTCCTCTCTGGCTGCCTGTCCCCACCCCTCCTACCAGTCTGGATGGATGTTTCTTCTTTAACTCCTTGGTTGTTGGACTTCCATACAGTTTGATTTTCTGGCAGTTCTGGTTATTTTTTTTTTGTCTTTAAATTGCTCGTTATCTTTCTTTTGGTTGTGTGAGGAAGCAAAGTATATCTGCCATGCCTTCATCTTGGCCAGAAGCTCATATGGTGACCCTTTTAGGGATTTTTTAACTCAGATTTCTGTTCTTATTCCTCTTATCTTCTCATTCTGTATACTTTCTCTAGATGATCCCATTTATTAACGCATTCTACAAATACTTAGCACTGTTTGGATGCAAAGGCAACAATAATAAAAGCTAGCATTCACATAGAACTGCTTACTATGTGTGTTCCAGGCTTTCATTTAATCTTTAAGATAGATATTGTTGTCATCTTCATGTTAGAAATGAGGAAACTGAAGGATATTGTAAGAAATTTGACAGAGGTCACACACCTGGTTCCCTGGGGAGCCAGGAGTCAAACCCGGATAAAGTATCCATGCGCTATACAACCCCCCTTATAGTGTTACCTCATTTGTTCTGATTGTGCATCTGAACCAAACACCCAAATATGCAATAATTTAGTCTTTATTTGGATGGCCCAGAGGAACCTAAAACTCATAGTACTAAAACTAAGCTTATGTTTCTCTCTACAAATTTTCTTCCTCCTTCTAAGACACTCAGACACTAGTGTTACTATCCATTCAATTGAGCAAGCTAGAAACCTTAATGTCGTTCTTGACTTTGCCCTAGCAACTTCCATCCCCAGCCAGCATTTAATGATGGATAATGTCTAGTTTCCTTTTCATGGAAAAAACTGGTGTTGTTATCAGCAGAAGCGAGGCTCTTGCCATGTCTGAAGGAAGAGAATTTCCTGAGACCTGCACAGGAAGACGTAACTTTGTGGTATGAATTATTGATGATGTACAATTAAGGGGGCTCCCCTACTGACTTTCCAGTGTCCCGTCTCCACCCATTGCATCATGGAAAAAGTCCAATATTGTCCTCAGTAAGGCCAGGATGAGGGCCATTGCCCAGAATTTATGCTCCATTCCAGAATCCGGCTAGCTTAGCATGCATTTTCAGCTGTAGCTCATTGTTGTGCTGTGGTATTCGGCCTCTCTCCTGGAGGCCATGGCTATGTAGCTGCTAAGGCCACATGGCCATGGAAAGAACAGATGTGTGCATTGTGCGCGTGCAGGTCACAAGTAAGAGAGAGAGCTTAGTCCTTTCAGAACCCATGCCATCTCCTGCAGGTGTAATAGCTACTAGACCTGCATGATTGTGTGCTCCCAGGTAAGAGGGCACATAAACAAAGAGGCAAGTGCATCACTTGGTGGGCAAGAGAGAGAAAACTTCTTTGTTCTCCTGGGATTATATTGGGCTTGGGATGAACCAGGTGCCCTTTCAAAAGAACAGTCAACTTCCCAGGCTTCCACAGGCTCTGGATGAGTTTACCTCCCAACTAACCCCTTCTTTCCCCAGGCTAGACTAGCAGCCTCTTTGGTCACACACCTCCCCCTACACCATCTTGACTTTTATAGCACAAGTGCGTGCCTTTCCCTGCTCCCACCTGGCAGTCTGGTCCTGGAGGGGAAGGAGAGGACTGTTCATCCTCTTGGCGGAACACAGTGCTGTGGTCCCCTGGAGTGTGAAGCTATCGCTTCCTAGCTGAGCAAGCAGGCTTATGCTTCTCAGTTTATTCAT
>PVJI01003201.1:0-51958 GCA_004026765.1 Micronycteris hirsuta
AGACCTGACTTCCGTTCCTGGCTCCTGTAATCTTCTGCCACATAGTTTCTCGTCACTGCCTGAACATATATAAGCCAGTCACTTCCTTGGTTCGGGGCCCTAGATTTGGAGATTTCTCCCTAGGGTCCGCATGCGTAATAAAGGGTCTGTGACTTATACCTCTCATCAGGAGTTTGGTCGCTTCATTTTCCCGTAACAATATGAGGAGGGGCCAAGGAATGCAGGTAGTTTTTAGAAGCTGAAAAATACAAAGCAGATTCTCACCTCAAGCCTCCAGAAGGAATGCGGCCTTGCTGACATCTGGATTTCAGATCCTCTGACCTCCAAACCAGTAAAACAGTAAGTCTGTGGTATCTTTAAGTCACTCATTTTGTTGGAATTTATTACACCAGCAGCACAAAACAAATACAAGAGATGATGCTGGAAAGCCATGTTTGCATTTACTGTCTTGCCCCATGATTCCACATCCCCATCACAAATGTGTAAGCCACTTCATTGAAAGTTTGGTGATAAGCAGAAGGCAGCAAAAGAGTTGAGTATTACACGTGATTGTTCCCAGAACCCAACAGAAGGAAAAAACCTTTAGCAGTGTCTGTTTGTGGGCATTCCCCATTTCCCAGCCTTGCTGACTGGCCGCAATGCCCACCCTTTTTCTTCTTTTCCTCTGTGAGCCTGCTTTCTCTTCTGCAGGGCAAAATTCATTCCTTCAACAAGCATTCACTGAATAGCTACTGTGTCCCAGGCATTGTTCTAGGTGCTGGAAATAGAACAGTGAACACGAAAGAGAAACAATCCAAGCTATCACAATGCTTACATTTCATGAGATCCCCATGCTACCCTTACCCTCTACCCCAAATAGGATAATCTGTAAAATATGGATAGTCCACAGCAATACATTTCTCAATGTATGAGCTACTCAATTAGGAATCATGCCATGTAATTAGATGACTTCCAGAATAATCCCTGCAGGCTTCATTTCTCCAGTTCTTGTTCTTATCCAGGTCCCCCTGCTAACGCCAAATCAAGATGTGCTTCCTCATACTTCCAATGGTCTTCTGATCTCCTGTGAGTAATTCTTAGATCACAAGCACACACCCCAAAGACAAACCATCAGTCGCAGTCTAAATCCAGATTAAAGAGGGGAAGGAAGAGTCTTCCTAAGGGCAACAGGCTCTGCCCAACTAAATAAGGGCAGGCCTTTACTTTGTTATGCAGAGCAGCTCCGGTTCCCCTTTTCTCAGACCCCACCCATAAACTGTGCTCAGGGCCCACCTGTGCACCAGAAATGCTGCCCACCACTGTGCCTTTATAAGTGGAAGGGCCTCTGCTCTTTACTGCCATCCCCTGCTACCCAGAGAACTGGTAGAAGTTGAGTAAATGTGCTTTTTTTTTGTTATAAGCCACAGCAAATTCCTACCCATAGTTTCCTCTACTAACAGGCTCCACCAGGAAGGGAATCTGTGCCCTCCGTCCCTTATCCATAGCAAGCCCTCAAGAGTTATGCGACTTTTCTTCTTCTAGTTATGAAAAGGAACCCTCAAGGGTAAGTACCTCCTTTTAATCACTTAAAAATGAGCCTCTCCTCCTCCAAACGGCCTGTTTCGAACAAAGAATGTACAGGCACCATCCAGCAAATACTTTTGATTAAAGCAAGTGTTAACCCTCTGAGCACTGGGGGATTTCAGAAGGAATAATTGTTAGCTGTAGATTCTGATTAAGCTGACCACCACTCACTATATTCGAACGTGGTTGCAGAGTAATTATTAAAATATAAATATTAATACATTGATAATGCATTTACTGGGTGCCGGGGATTTAATGAAATGTTTTTCTTATATTAGCTCATTTCGTCTTCACTGATGAGTTAGGACTATTTTTTAAAATTGTCTTAAATTTATTTGATTTGATAGAAAAAGAGAGAGAGAAACATTGATTTGTTGCTCCACTTATTGATGCATTCACTGGTTGATTCCTGAATGTGCCCTGACTGGGGATTGAACCCATAACCTTGGCCTATCGGGACAATGCCCTAACCAACTGATCTACCCCACCAGGGCAGAGGTTAGGACTGTTTTTACTGGTGTTTTATGAATGAGGTAATTGAGGCTGTGGGGGTTAAGAAAATTGCTCCAAGGTCACACCTCAGGCTGGCGGCAGAGGCAGGGCTCAAACAGGGGTGCCTGCAGGCCAGAGCCTAACCTCTCTGCTATGCTGCGGAGCTGTGTTTAGCCGCTGGCGGACGATTCAGGGTGGCACCTTCATCTCCATTTCCATTTTTAAGTGAATGTAATAAAAGAGGAAAGGAAGGAAAAAGCAGGTTTCATGAGCAAATCTGACCACCCTGAAAATTAGAGATAGATGAGAAGAAACCTGAAGCCAGGAACAATAAATACTTTTAAATTACAGCTAATTGAGCAATGGGTAGGTGTGGAAATGTGTGGTTTAGAGTCAAGAGCAGTGTAGAGACTGGTGGCAACATTTATTTTGAAAGTGTCGAGGGCTGCCACCTCCATTTAGATGCCTTTAATAAATGAGAGTCTAAAATACTCTAAAGAGAATCCCAGCAGAGACGACAAGCCAAGAATCCTTGGCTTACAAAAGAATGGGGGCTGCTTCTTCCCAAGTTACCATGCACAGAAGCAAAACTTGGCAGAATCTGAAACAAAGGATTTTGATCTTGTTCCTACCATTGCTTCCACAGGAGGAAGCAAAAAAAAAAAAGAAAGAAAGAAAACACTAGGTTACATCTACTACCGCTTCTGAGCACTAAGACCCTGCTGGGCACTCTCGGGAGAGAATTGCACCCTGCCCTATGCCCACGGAAATCGGCCCCTCTGGAGTCAACCCCCCATAAGACCTAAGTGC
Organism: Micronycteris hirsuta; assembly: GCA_004026765.1. Lineage (NCBI taxonomy): Eukaryota > Metazoa > Chordata > Mammalia > Chiroptera > Phyllostomidae > Micronycteris > Micronycteris hirsuta. The sequence goes on from PVJI01003201.1 coordinate 2,866, forward strand.
AGGGCCAGATTTTTCGACTTCTTTCCTGCAGAGTTTTGTTTCTTGAGGAAACTTTCCGCATAGAATTGAGCCACTGCTCTGACACCATTGAGTAGTTCCTGGTGATGTCACACCAGCCAGGCACTAGGGGAAGCCCTGCTTTTATGGGTTGGCTCTTAATTTAGAAATTTTTATATTCTGACTCTCCTCCCTTTTTTGCTGGACTCCACTGCTTTTGAGCAAGATGCCTGAGCGGTGAAGTGTTGCCTGCTTTTGCAAAAAGGAATTCCTGCTCGTTGAGAGGCAAATGGTTGAGTGAAGGCAAGATGTGTGTCCTGTAATAGTACATCTTAATTGGAGAGTTGGCAAAAAGGAAGGATGTGTGGGCCTGGTGTGGGCTCTGTGGCTCCTAATGGGGTTCATGGAGCTCCACTGAGAAGAGGGACTGGGGACAGTACAACCTCTCCCTGGTGCCACAGTCACGGATACCTGGGGAGCCCACCGCCTCCTGTATGGCACCTGGGCAACCGCATCTAACCCACATCCCCACCTTCCTCCCACGCTTCTCGGCGGCTCTGGGCAGTGAGCCGGCAAAGGCCAGCTTGGCAAACCTCGCCTGTAAAAGCCTAATCCAAACAGCATGTCCGCTGAGCTCAGCGGGGTGACTCATGTGCAGGGATGTGTGAGGCCAGCAAGCAGAGATTAGGATCTGGCCCGCCCGCCAGCCTACCCTGCACTTCCTTTGATCAACTCTGATGGTTTTTAATTCTGCAGAAGCAGCTTCCTGCCAGCAGCAAGCACCTCTCCGAGAGGCTGGAGCCATGTCTGTGCTGACCTACTTGTCAGGGGGGAGGCTGGTGTATCCCCATGGCATAGGGACTGACACCCTGGGCTCACAGCCCACACGGAGCCACTTGCGCGGAGGTGCCATGGTGACATCAGAAGCTTGCTCCTCAGCCAACACCAGCACAGCCACGAGTGTGAGCAGCCTGGGTTCTGAACCTGATGCTGGCATTGGTTAGAATCACGGTCTAGTAAAGAAAAATAGCACTCTCTCTAGGGGACTTTTTTTTTTGGTAAGCTGGGGCATAAAGGACAGTGTCTGGCACAAAATGAAGCACTCTCTGGGCTCTTCAGAAGTTCGTTTTCACATCTGTTTTGCTCGAAATGGAACACATTCAGAGTATATTACTTTCTTGAACTTTTCCCCTGCTGTGTGAATGGAATGCACTTGGCTCCTAGTTCTTCCAAATCCCCTCAATGACCAATGCCAAGCAGAGCACCTGAAACCAGGTCTCATTCTCTCTCTTTCCTTCTCCTCTCCCATCTTGCTGTCTCCTTTCTCTCACTTTTCTTGAGGAGTAAAGGAATGATTTTCAACTTTGGCCGCACATTAGAATGATCTTGGGGGACAGGGGGGGATAACAACACACTTTAAAGATTCCCATCCCCAGGCTCCACCCCAGAATAATTCACTCAGTCTCCAAGGGTAGGACCAGATGTCAAAGCTCCCCACTGTACAGGCAAATCTGGCAATCATTAAAATGTTAGGGTCCCCTGGCATCAGCTGCTAGCCCTCAGAATGGTCCCTAATTTCCCCGGCTGCCTTCCCAACCACCGTTCAGTTTGAAGGCCTTCTGGAGAGTGCTATGTACTTCAGCCAGGTTAAGGTGAGACGTTGTCTGGGTGGGATAACTAGCCTATTTATTAAAAAGAATTTGTTTATCTGACTCAAAGTCTTTACCATACCACTGAGGCTTAGCACAGAGAATGAACTTGAGGAACTGAAATGCAGTCTCAATGAGTCTCACAGGGAAGAAGTCGGGCTCGTTCAGCACACAGAACAATGACCAACTCCATCGGAACTTTGGGGAGGCACATTTGTGTGTGGTGGTGATGGGTTGTGAGTAGAGCTTCCAGATAAAATAAGGACCACTGGTTATATTCGAATTTCTGACGTACAACAAATAATACAATATCTGGGTCAAACTTACACTAAAAATCATTCATTGTTCATTGGAAATTCAAATTTAACTGAGTGTTCTACATTTCATTTGCTAAATCTGGAAATCCCAGTTGTGGGTGGCAGGTGAGAGAGGAGCATCTCAGGTACTGAGGGAGTGGTAGCTCTCATCTGGGTGGCTACTGTCCCCCAGGCAGTATTGGGGAAAATGTGTAGGCGCTCGGGGCTGTCCCGGTGACTGAAGATTGCTACTGGCGATTAGTGGGTGTGAACCAGGATGCAAAACTACTGCTGTAGGTGGAAGAGTTCCAATGAGGAATTGTCATCTAAAATGCCAAGGTCCCCCAGACCAGTCCCACCTACTTCACCATTTTACTGAGGACTGATCCCATCACCTTCACGTAGCTGCTCCCTAGAAAGCCGTGCACTGCCCACTCAGGGAAGTTCAGAACCTGCCCCCAGGAAAGAGTCCCAGGTACTTTCCCCAATGCTTCCTCTAGCCCAACAAAACCTTACAGCTAGTCCAGTGAAATGAATGCCTGAAACTAACTGCAAGCCTTCAAAACTTACCAAAAGTATTGCCTCCTTAGGGAAGCTTTCCTTGACTGCTCCAGTCTTCACTGATCTCTCCCTTCAATCCCTAGAACCATTATACTTCTCATTTAAAACTTGAATTTATTCTAACAGTTGTGCATATGCCAGCCTGTAAATTAGTCTCTCCAGCTAGCCTGGAAACATCAGGGAAGAGAGATCAAGTTCCGGGTGACCTTAGTCACATTGCTGATCTGTTGATTGGTTTTGCTGTTTGTTACACTTTATCTGCTTCTTTAAAACTTTGGTGTACAATGAATGCATAGGTAAGTGAAACAACAAATTGATGTTTCTCTCTGTCTTTCTCTGTCTCTCTCTCTCCCTTCCATTCTCTCTAAAATCAATTTAAAAATAAATAAATAGCTCTGGCTGGTGTGGCTCAGTGGATGGAGCACCAGCCTGTGAACCAAAGGGTCGTTGGTTCGAGTCCCAGTCAGGGCACATGCCTGGGTTGCAGGCCAGGTCCCTAGTAGGGGGAACACAAGAGGCAACCACACATTGCTATTTCTCTCCCTCTCTTTCTCCCTCCTTTCCCCTCTCTCTAAAAATAAGACAAATCAAATCTTTAAAAATAAATAAAAATTAAAAAATAAAACTCTGGTGTAGCTGAAATTAAAAGTACAGATAAGTGAGGCAGTTAAAGTAGATAAACGGGGAGGTGAGCAACCACAAAGAGGAAGGGGAAGACCAGGAACTAGAGATAAAGATAATTTTGTAAATGGATATTAAATTTAAGTCTGGACTCCCTGGCAGTCAAAGCAAAAAGGGAAACACAAGATTACATCACCCTGATTATCTTTTTTAAAAAAAGAAGCAATATCGGCTCATGATGAAACAATCTTTTTCCTCATGCTAAATTCTAACTGACATTTATCACAGAGATCCTCAAAGACAGGACTCTGAGAATCATAACGAGTTTTCAGGAGATATAAAAAAAAAATGGTGGGTTTTTTTTTCTATGTCTTATGTTTGCTTTGTGAAAAATGTGAAACTATAGTATTGAACCTTGGCTTCATGAAGGCATTTTTTATAAGGACCTAAGCTAAATATAGTTTAAGTGTATTGGTTTCCAGTGATCTGATTAATAAAGAGGCACTCGAAGATTTTAACGTCCCAGAGCTTTAGTGAAGGCTTCATGTGAGTCTCCCCAGGAGCTTCTGACAGACTTAAGGAAAAGGTGGGGATGCTGTGCAAAGTAGGTTTGTGGTGAGGGGTACAGGAAACAGGGCTGGGAATAGCCACATTTCACTTCCTGTCCGACCTTCCTCCCGCTAGGCTGGAAGCTGACAGTTGGATTTACCCACCCTGCCCAAAAGGCACTTCCCAGCCACATCCCCAGGAAAAGGATAAAGGAAAACAGTGTGTCACCAGGGGCCCACCCCAAAGGCAGGGTTCTGAGAATGACAAGGGACTGCCTGACTCTGCATGTAACCCTGTAACAAGCACTACACTTTGGTGTTTCCTTGCTTCTAAAGGCAGGGAACAAATAATTAGATGACTCAAAAATAGTGTCCTTTTTCCGGTTTTATTTGGAGCTTTTTTTTAAACCAATACCCGAAATGTGTGGGAGACTAAAACAAACAAAAAATAAACCACAGTCCCTTCTCCGAGCACCCCCCTTTCCACCCCAGCCCCATGCTGGTCAACATCTGGGAGAGGAAACTGCGGCCTGGGGCGTTGAGTGGTTGCTGATTGATGCACATTCCCTCTCCCTACCGCCAGGTCAGATGCCAGTCCTTGTGCCTGGTGGCTAGCAGTGACAAAACCAAGATGAATCACCATATGTCAGGATCCATAGCCATCAAAAGTCTAAGCAGCAGGTCTGGGAAGAGAGGTCAAGACCAAAGGTAAAAATCTCTGACACAGGCTTTGGTCTTTTGCTTTTAGATGGTGGCAGCCTCTGTGTCCTTTCAGCTGGTGCAAAAGGATGGCTGGAGTCGGCAGAGCTAATCCAGGTGCTGGTGGAGAGGCTACTTCAGCAGGAGTGAGTGCTCTTCTCCCTTCCAGGGAGCTCCCCACCCCCTCCTCTCCTCACTGAGGTGAGGGCCACAGCCAGGCACACGTCTTTCCCTCCTTCCCTGAGCTGTGCTGGCCTTGCTTACTTAGTGCTGGAATGTATATACTGGACTCATTTTCAATTCTGTCAGGCCAGCAGTGTTGACCCAGGCCCTCCTTTGCACGTGGGATTAGAGGAAAGGGATTTAATCAGGATCATTTTTGATCACCCAGCATCTGAACTCCCTTCCCATGTTTAGAACATCTACCACTTTATGAATCTTTGTGCCATAAGAGAAAGCCCCAAAGGCCAGATACTCTTCTCCAGTCTCCTTTGCAGCCAGGATATGGACACACAACCAAGACTTGGCCAGTCAGGCGCACCTGCTGGGACGGTGGAGAATCCTTTCAAGAGGGAGGCTTGCAGGACAACACAACTGTGCCTGCTGCCAGGCTGTGGTGCTCATGGTGGTACTAGGGCCCAGGGCTGCAGGTGGCAGTGCAGGCCTTGGTGCATGCAGCCCCGGGCAGTGGCTGCACTGGCGTCCTCCTCTCACCCTTTCTGAGCTGCGATGGATTATGCCTGTGGCCTTGGATGTGATCCTGAGTTCCTGGTTCTTGTGTTTTTCTAAGCCTGTTTCTCCGGCCTTCTCAGTGGTTCTATGAGTTACTCCATAGCCTTTCAACAAATTCCTTTTCTGCTTAACTCAGTCAGACTTGGTTTCTGTTGCTTGCAAATGAGACCCCTGACTCTGTCCAACTACAACTGGTTTCAGTCAATCGCTTGCAGATGCTTTTTTTTTTTTTTTCTTCACTGCCTGCATTCTTTATGCCTCTGCCTTCCTGGCAGTTCCATAAGTAATCCAGAAAAGGAGGAATGAGCATGCAGAGAATCTGACCACAGCTGGGAAGTGAGCCAAGAGAACTCTGAAGGACTTGACTATTAGATCCCTCACTTTGTTAGATGGGGTGGATGCAGGATTAATGAGACAGAAGGCTGTGAGCTGTTCATCATATTTTATTTTTTTAATCTCTAAGTTGATTATATGATGATTACCCATGGCACTTTAAGATCCCAGGAGGGCGTGGGCCAAGTCTGCCTTGTTTTCCCCAGTACCTATGTCATACTGGATACTCTAAATACCAGGAAAGGAATGATGATGGAAGTTTGACAGAATTCAGAGAAGTTTAATATATCCTTAGTGTCTCTTTAAAAAAATAATAGTCTCAACTATGTGGGAGCTAAAGATTAAGCCTGTGAGCCGAGCCAACACTGCAGATATTTGGTGGTGTTGACTGAAGAGCAAAAGCCTGGAGCTTTCGCCATCAGACGATCAAAGACGGAGGCGACACACTCCCAGGCAGGCAGAGCCTGGCTTGGGCGCAGCCCAGACAGAGTGCCGATCCATTTCTTCTTGGAAGGGGGCCCTGAGAGCGCCTGCAAGCTGAACTGAGATGGCTCTCCAAAAAGCATTTTGAACCAATTTCAAATGCATTGACAGTACTTTACTGAAACCCGAGAACTGGAGTGGGGGGAGGTGGGCAACGCTCATTTGAATCGCGAAAACCAAGGGCAGGTTTCCCCATCAGCTACCTTACCCATAAGAGAACTCCAGTGCACTGTTGTAGCGAGGCTGGTTTTGAGCAACACTCGTTATTTGGATTTGGGGTCACAAGGATGCACGCGCTACAAACTGAGTCCGGTCCTCGTTCTTGTTTGTGGGTTGAACCAATGAAACCTTACATTAGGCCAGCCTCTTAACTAACTTGTCCAAGTTTTCATTTCGCAATTTTCAAACCCCTGGTTTTATAACAGAGGGTCTGGACTACCTCATCCACCTATTTCCTATCTAAAATGCAATATTTCTGTGATTTCCCTTAAGGACAAGAATCACATGTTTTTCTTAAATATACCCTTCCGCCCAAGCACAGAGCTGGACACAGCAGGCACAGACAGCCTGCAGTGTGGCAGTTTTCCGGAAAAGCCTGGGCCAGACGCGTCTGGGAACCTTCTCGAGCCAGGATGTAAGGCTAGAAGTGACAAAGTTAGACGAGGGAGAATGCTGGCATCCTCTGACCGGCAACTACGGTCTGTAACCAGTTACAGGACCTTCTAAACGGCTTATCGTGCTTAGGTTTGCTGCCGGCACCCACTTCTAGCCCAGGCTTATCTTCAAGTTCCCACAGAGCAGTAGAAGATAAAACAAACACTTCCAGTACAATCTGGGACTGGTAGAACAGAGAACTGTGACATTTCATACACATGTACAAGTGCGTATGTGTTTTAAACCTGTACTGTGCAACTTGGTTTTAAACTGTGGAATCTATGGAGACTAGTTTTGCTCGGTGAGGGTACTTCAACTCTTTCAGCCCAGGGCTTAGAATGGTAGGTAGATTTGCAGGTTTTAAGTGACAGCAGATGGGAACGCATGATGGTCATCTTCATTCCTCTGTTTCCTCCCTTGGGGAGTGGTGAGAGGACTCCAGAGAAAAGAAAGATGGGAAGGAAAACCAGTAAATCCCAGCGGGGAGGAAAGAGAATGGCAATGTGGGCGCTCAGCTGCCAGCAAAAATCTGATGCCCTGCATTGATTGCTCCGAGGAGAGGAGGCAAGTCTTCCCAAATCCAGGTGCCCCAACATGATTGTGAAAGCCACACCCATCGGCCCACAGACTGCCAGCACTGCTGCAGAACCAGTGAGACACCTTGGGGAGCTGCTCAAGTTTCTGGAAGCATTGCTGCAAAAGCTGCCTTTCTCCCTGGTGGATGTTTGAACACAAGCATGGGATGGTTTAGAGCTGCCACACAGAGCTGCAAATCTGCTTTTTGTTTTTTTAAGGCAAAGTTAATTTCAGAAATTTGATCCTAGGGTGGACTAACAGCCAGTTCATTCGCCCACCAGCAGCCTGCAGGACTGACAGAGCAAGTGCATAGAGCTTTGATGTCAACAGAGGTACGCAGGGCAGGCCTGGTGGAAAACTGTGAAGTCAGCGGTTATCTCCGGCACTCCTCCCTTCCCCCTAGCTTCCCCTTTCTCCACCCATTTCCCCCCTATCAGCTTCCAGATTCTCATTTCCCAGGGGACCCTGGAACATATGAAAACCCACCATCAGTCTGCTTTTTTTCTCCCAAGTCTAAAACAAACAAAGGCGTGCATTCCATACATTTCCTCAGAAGGGAGATTGCATACAGAAACCTGGTCTTTTGTGTTCTCTCAACCCCAAGTTTCAAACTGTCTTCCTGCCTCCTGGGGTTTTACAAAGATTCAAAAGTACCTCAGACCGATACAGCTGCTTGGTTTATGGCTCAAATTTAAACCACAAATTATAAAATGATAAATCTCTGCTTAAATCTCTTCCAGGAAAGACTATGTTGTCAAGATTAAGTTACAACCTCATGGACGTATGAGTGAGTCTAGCTGTGACTAACTCACACTCATTTTCCTGCTGGAGATGTTTTTTCTTCGTGAATGTTCACTATTTCTGAACAACTTTAAACAAAGAAAATGACTGAAGGCAGGAAAAACATCGGGGACTTTTTAACCCAAAGAGCTTTTTACATGCTTTATTATGTAACGGCTGCTTTCGGTTTGTGAGAACCGAAGGAAGTTTGACAAATATCTTTCTTCTTGAGCACTTCACTGCCAGAGAACCCTGAGAAACGGCTTCACATGGGCAGCTACACACTCTCAGCCTCCGGCTGGAACGTGCAGTGTGCGCTCAATCAAAGCCGTTTTAAGGAATTTGAGTCTTAAAGTATTTGCTCAGTGATTTGGACAGGATTGCAACAGGAATTACTGTATTTTGTTCCCATGAAAATCAATTCTTTGGAATTCTCTTACAGGGTCTGGTCTAGTGACAAGTTATGAAGCCACATGCATGCTTCCCTGTAATGATGCTCCTCTCTGCCAAAGCTTTGGCAGGCAGACGGAGAGATGAAACATTTGCTTGAGGCACCCATGTCGCCTCCCTGCAGGGTCTGCCACACTGACCTCATTTTGATGACCTGGGGCTGAAGGAAGAAACTCCATGGTCCGTCACGTTCCTCACGCAACGCCTTGGTTACACAACTCTGACAGGGTTTCTCCTAGGACACTCAAGTCTTGAGGACCATCAGACCATGAGTCATCATCACTTTAGCATTTACTCCTAAATTCCCTGTCGTTTATTTCACACCTCGGGTCCTTCGATCTGTGCCTTTTTCGGGGGCCTTGGGTTTCTGTTTTCTGATGTCATTCCGTGTTATTGCCCACGCCAGCCACTGCAGGCCCTGCCATGGCCACTCTCGTCTCTGTTTTTCTGAAATCAGCCCTGCCATCATTACTGCTGCTTTTTCTGGGAGACTTCAAGTTGTGGGGAGAGTTCTTTTCCTGTGATTATAGCTCTTTCTTCCAATTTTGACTGGTCTGGCGTCTCTATGATTATAGCTCATTAGGACTCCTTAGGCTAGAAGGCATTTTTTTCCCCCAATGCAGCCTTGTTTTTATTTTATTTTTTTAAGTAACATGTATTATAATGTTTTTGCACAGGAGTATGAAGATGAAAACAATGATGGTTATTAATCCCACAGTCCAGATAACCCCTAAGAGTATTTTTAAAAATAAAAGTAAAATAGACACAGGAAGAAAATGAAAAGAGGCATGAAAGAGAAAATAAAAAATAAAGCTCTGGCTGGCGTGGCTCAGTGGATTGAGTGCCAGCCTATGAACCAAAGGGTCACCAGTTCTATTCCCAGTCAGGTCCCGGTGGAGGACACGCAAGACAAAGCCCCATGTTGATGTTTTTCTCTCTTTCGCCCTCCCTTCCTCTCTCTCTAAAAAATGAATAATGTCTTTTTAAAAAAGGGGGAAATGAAAGTTTCCTCTTCTGCCCCTGAATCCCCTTCCAAAATGTAACCATTATTACTATTTTTGTGGGTACCTATTTATGTAAATCCTTTAACACAATTTTACGTAAAAGAGATATTATTATACTAATTTTGCATTTGCTTTTTTCACTTAAAATGCTGTTTTAGAGATATTTCCACATGTGCACGGCAGCTATAAGCCCTACTTTTAATGTCTGCATTATCTTTATTAGAAGAGAGTGTGCCCTCCCAATGAAAGAGGCACCCTGATATAGTTCCTGGCCCCTTTCATCCCTTTACCTCCTCCCTGAGTCCAGAGCGACTTAGCTGACTAACAAGTCTGGAGAAATAACCTAGACATGCTAGGTCAGCTCTGCCCTTTCTGCTTAGGATTTAGTTGCCTGTAGGGAGTGTGCCATCTACTCCCCTAAAAGTGAGGAGAACTGTGTGAATGTCTGCCCCATTCTCAGTTTCAGTAGTAAGAAACCTGTTTGTCTTTAGTTAATGTGAGCTAGCATATGGTACCTTGCCTTTTATCAGGGGTACTTAGGTCTTCATGTGCCACTCCTTTGTTTTATTTTTCAATTTGTTTAGAATCTGAGTAGGGAAGGAGGCTGCTGTATGTTTACTGGGCCTACGCAGGGCTCCCTACTATTGTTCCTTACTTGGAACATCAAAATTTATTTAATCAGTATCCTAATGATGAATGTTTAGGTGGTTCTAGCTTATTGCTTAAACAAACAACACCTCTATAAACATCTTTATGCATACAGATGGGTGTACTTTTTGCAAGCACATCAATGGGAAGTGCTGGATCAAAGGTATGCGCCTTTGTGTTCCAAATAAAGGTGGGCAGGAAAAGCCTCCCCCCAACCTTAGTGGGAGTTGGGAAAGGGGTGCCTAGATAATAAACTAATAATTATAATGGCTATAAGTGACATGTTTATTTCTTACTGTATGCCAGATTTTGTGCTAAACACTTCACATATACTAAGATTTTTTAATCCTTATAATAATCTTAAGAGGTAGTGATTATTATGCTGTGATCAAAATTGTTAAATAACTAGCTCAAGGTCACGAAGCTAGTCATGAGGAGAGATGGAATTCAAGTCCATGTTTGTGTGATTCCAGAGCCTACACGTCTGACCACCTGACCGAAGGGCGTTTCCCTAGCATGGAGTGATGGTGCCTGCCTGGTTTAGCCGGATTTAGCCTTTGAAAACGTGCGAGGGCCGTGGGTTTAGGACTCAGCTCTCACGGGTGTACATGTAATGTACAGTGATGAAAGAGCATAGCGTCTGCAGCCAGACTCTATGGTTTCAAATCCCAGTCTGGCCCTTTAACAGTGTTGTGATGTGTACCTCAGTGTCCTCATCTGTGAGACAAAGGTTTTTAAGAGAGTTAATAAGTTATTTAATATTTGTAAAGCCCTAAGGACACTGTCTGGAATAGAGTAAGTCCTTCATAATTGCTTATGAAGTAAAATAAATTCATTTATTTCACAATTATTTTTAATTCCAAAAGCAATATATGATTTCATATTTGTATTACACTAAATAATTCAAATAAAATTGAAGTATATTTAATGTGAAGTGAAAGCCCCCCTTCTCCTTAAGCATCTGCCTCTAGTCGACCCCATTTAATTCCCCTCCTCTCCTTAGGGGTTAATGATTAGTGTCTCTGTTTCCAGATCTTGATATATGTATATATACACATACATATATATTTATGTAAATATATATAATTATATGTATATCGTTTTATTTGTACACAACTGGGATTATACCACTGGGAGAAAAGTTTAACATAGTGATTAGTTAACAGACATTGGAGCAAGACCATCTGAATTCAAATCCTAGCTGGGTGACCTTAGACAAATTATTTAACCTCTCTGAGACTCTGTTTTCCACAATGGAGAAAATATTCTTTTTTTGGTGGAAGTTAGATGAGTTAATATATGTAAAGCTCTTAAAACAATGACTGATGCATGAAAAATACTCAGTAAGTGCTAGTTCTCAGAATTATTTCTACATGTTTTGTCCTGGGACTCGTTCTCTCCCTCACCAGTCAGTGTATCCTAGGGAGTATTCCACCGCAGTACACTGTACACAGATATGCCTCGTTTCAAAAGTGGCTAGTGGCCCTGGCTGGTGTGGCTCAGTGGATTGAGCGCGGGCTGGGAACCAGGCAGTCCCGGTTCGATTCCCCATCAGGGCACATGCCTGGGTTGCTGGCCAGGTCCCCACGAGGGCCATGTGAGAGGCAACCATACATTGCTGTTTCTCTCCCTCTCTTTCTCCCTCCCTCCCCTCTCTCTGAAAATAAATAAATAAAATCTTTAAAAAAAAAAAAGTGGCTAGTATGGTGCTTCATAAAACAATCGCACTGTAGTTTATTTAGATGTGCCCCAGTATGAGCTGTTTCTAGCATTTGGCCCTTTCTTGTCTGAGAACACAGAGTCCTGGAGTCTATCAATACAAGGTTCACTGTCATCAGTGTATGCTACTTTATTTACTTAACAAACACATATATGGTTTCCTACCTAACACACAATGTCCTAATTACCTCTGAAATGTTAACTCATTTAATACACAGGTGACACTACTGCAATCAGGGCTGTTTAATCCTCACATTACAGATTAGGGAGTGGAGGCGCAGAGATGAACTCACCCGAGATTGCAGAGCCAGGAAAGGGAGCGCTGGTAGTCCAGCCCGACTCCCAAGTCCGTACTCTTAGCCTTTCTGTCCACACTCTGCACCTTCATTCTTTATTCTAAGATCTGCAGCATCACTTCAATAAGACCCTGAGCCTCATCTTGTCCATTTTTACACCCATGTTGTAAGCGGGAATTCAGCCTCTTTGGGAATATGCCTAGGAATATACAGGTAATCTAAAAGGCAACGTGATTTGCTAAATCAGCCTGACTCCTTCAACTATCAAGAGCCAGTGTTTCTAAGGATTGTTTCTGACACTAGCCACCCACTGTTGAGAAAGCCCTTCCAGAGAGATCTCAGCCCTTGCCTTCAGAGGCCCCTAGTCTGAGTTCTCAACTCTGCCTCTCTGCACCAGGCTGGCCCCTGAGCAAACTCACAATGCAGGTCAGCAGGCAGCCCTAAAATAAACAGACATGTTTGTGCTTTGCCTGGTTATGGAACAGTGCATATCCAATTAGGTGGTGCAAAACTCATATAAATAGTCTCTTCTTTTTCTTATTCCTGCTGTGTATGAGTCTTTCACAACTGACTTGGCCAACTCAGATTCCTAAAATGCTAAGGTTCAGAAAGTCTGGTCAAAAGTTTGCTAGTTTTTAAAATACAAAACCCCAGCTTCTCTGCCCTCCTGTATAACCTCATCCCTACCCTCAAGCTACTTTAGCTTTTAGACTTATGTATACTAAATGCCTTTTTCTTTAAAGATATGTGTGAGATATTTCTTTTGGAGTATATCCAGACAATCTGGCAAATCCACACTTGACATTAGCCACAGGGAAACACATTTAAAAAAAAAGAGGAATGAGAAATGAAATAGGGCAGACTGTGGGCCTACCCTCTTTAGAAATCAGAATATCTTTTTAGATGAAAGACTTCACAAAACTGAATGAGTTTTTTTAAAAATGTTTTCTTTATTAGTAAGAGTTTAATTTTTCATTTCAACAGTTATTGCTCCCCCTAACATACTAAAACCTGAAGTTTTCCTTTTAGAAGTAAACTTCTATCTCTGAGTTCTATCTCTGAGTTCCTTATAGAAACAACATACTTAAGGCCAGTTTTCTACCCATCTCAAAGCTTCAGTTCTGGCTCAAGGAGCCTCATATCCTGTTCCAGCTGTGACATGCTGAAAGTAGAGCTGGCAATGGTGCACAGCTCGCTATACTTTTTGAGCTTTTGCTGTGGCTCTAGCTTTAAGTTTTAGGAAACCGGGTGGAAAGTAGGGAGTGAATGGAGTTGGGGGGCTGGGGAGCTCTGATGGGAACAGGAAATAAGGTCTTCCCAGGAACTCCTTTCTAGTCCTTTGCTCTTCACACTGCATATTTATCATATGTCTTGTTTAACTCTTCTCACAAGGGGGTGGTTGAGCAAGGAGTTGACTGGGTTGAGATGGAACCATGACTTTATCTTACCCTTAATTATAATACATAAAGCTGAAGATGAAATATAGGAAGCTACAGAGTGGGGCAAAAGTAGGTTTACAGTTGTATGTGCAATATGGATTTATTCTTGTATTATTTATTAATTATTGTATCATTTTCTATACAAACAACTGTAAATCTACTTTTGCCAACCTGTATGTCCAGGCAGAATTGCTAAGACCAAAAACAGAAGTTGATTGGAAAAGAGGTGATCCATTTTTCATTAAAAATATTTATTGAGGGACTTCTGGCCAAGATGGAGGTGTAGGTAGACATATTGTGCCGCCTCACACAACCAAAAGAAAGACAACAACAATTTAAAACCAAAAAACAACCAGAACTGACAGAAAATCGAACTGTATGGAAGACCAACACCAAGGAGTTAAAGAAGAAACATTCCTACAGACCGGTAGGAGGGGCAGAGCCAGGCAGCCAGGCAGAGGGCTCAAGGCAAGGCTGTGGCTGGCAGACCGAGCAGTCCCATATTCGAGTGCAGATAAAGGATCAGCTGGGGAGCGAAACAGACGGTGCAACCTAGGATCCAGTGTGGGGAAATAACGCCTCAAACCACCGACTGGAAACACCCGTGGGGGTTGAGGTGGCAGTGGGAGTAACTCCCAGCCTCACAGGAGAGTTCGTTGGAGAGACCCACAGGGTCCTAGAACGTACACAAGCCCACCCACCCAGGAATCAGCACCAGAAGGACCCAATTTGCTTGTGGGTAGCAGAGGAAGTGACTGAAAGCCGGCAGAGAGTGGAGCAAACACCATTGTTCCCTCTCAGGCCCCGCTCCCACAGGCAGAGTCACAACACAACGACGTGAGTTATCCCACCCTGGTGAACACCTAAGGCTCCGCCCCTTATACATAACAGGCTCACCGAGAAAAAAAAAATTGGCCCAAATGAAAGAACAGATCAAAGCTCCAGAAAAAATACAACTAAGCCACGAAGAGATAGCCAACCTATCGGATTCACAGTTCAAAACACTGGTAATCAGGATGCTTACAGAATTGGTTGAATTTGGTCTCAAATTAGATGAAAATATGAAGGCTATGCTAAGTGAAATAAAGGAAAATGTACAGGGAACCAATAGTGATGGGAAGGAAACTGGGACTCAATTCAATGGTGTGGACCAGAAGGAAGAAAAAAACATTCAACCAGAAAAGAATGAAGAAACAAGAATTCAAAAACATGAGGATAGGCTTAGGAACCTCCAGGATATCTTTAAACATCCCAACATCCGAGTCACAGAGGTGCCAGAAGGAGAAGAGGAAGAGCAACCAATTGAAAACTTATTTGAACAAATAATGGAAGAGAACTTCCCCAATACGGCAAAGGAAATAGACTTCCAGGCAGTGCAGGAAGCTCAGAGAGTCCCAAAGAAGTTGGACCCAAGGAGGAACACACCATGCACAACATAATTACATTACCCAAGATTAAAGATAAGGAGAGAATCCTAAAAGCAGCCAGAGAAAAGGAGACAATTACCTACAAAGGAGTTCCTATAAGACTGTCAGCTGATTTCTCAAATGAGACCTTACAGGCAAGAAGGGGCTGGAAAGAAGTATACCAAGTCATAAAGGGCAAGGACCTACATCCAAGATTACTCCATCCAGCAAAACTTTCACTTAGAATGGAAGGGCAGATAAAGTGCTTCTCAGATAAGGTCAAGTTCAAGAAGTTCATCATCATCAAGCTATTATTATATGAAATGTTAAAGGGGTTTATCTAAGAAAAAGAAGACAAAAAATATGAACAGTAAAATGACAGCAAACTCACAGTTGTTAACAACCACACCTAAAATAAAAGCAAAAGCAAACTAAGCAAACAACCAGAACAGGAACAGAACCACAGAAATGGAGATCACATGGAGGGATATCAACAGGGGAGTGGGAGAGGGAGAGACAGGGAAAAGGTACAGAGAATAAGTAGCATAAATGGTAGGCAGAAAATAGACAGGGGGAGCCCTGGCTGGTGTAGCTCAGTGGATTGAGCACGGGCTGTGAACCAAAGGGTCCCCAGTTCGATTCCCATTCTGGGCACTGGTCCCCAGTGGGGGCCAAGTGAGAGGCAACCACACATTGATGTTTCCTTCTCTCTCTTTCTCTCTCCCTCCCCCTCTCTCTAAAGATAAATAAATAAATAAATAAATAAAATCTTAAAAAAAAAAGAAAATAGACAGGGGGAGGTTAAGAATACTATAGGAAACGTAGAAGCCAAAGAACTTATATGTATGCCCCATGGACAGGAACTAAAGGGGGGGATGTGGGGGGGGTTGTGCGGGATGGAGGGGAATAAAGGGGGAGAAATGGGACAACTGTAATAGCATAATCAATAAAATATATTAAAAAATATATCTATTGCACACACAAACATCAATCACCATGCCCTCCTGTCCCAGGAGCATCCAGTGGGAGCTGCTCTAAGCTCTAGTCCCTGCTGAAGAAGTAGGTCCAGCACCATGTTTTGTGTCATGTGATCCAACTCTCTGATTTCTCATCTTCTCACAGCTGATTGGACCAGAGGTGGGTGCCTGATTCAAGGGCAGTCAACGCATAGATTGACTAGATTCCCATGATCTGCAGCCAGATTTGAAAAGATATGCTGGGCCAGTCAGAGTCCATTCTCTCAGACAGGTGGCATGAAAGCAAAGAGAGAAGCTACCAGTTAGTATCAGAACAGAAGGGATCTGGCTGAACTGTATTTATAATGATGAAATACCATGAACACCTGTGAATTTCTATTCATAGAAATGAATCACCTCTCTCATGAGGCCTGTAGAGCCACCTCAAATCTAGGACTAGCTTTTAGCACTAGTTTCTCTGAAGCCAGCCCCTTATGGCACCTGTTCTTGGGTTTCTGAAAGCTTCCATTATCTTATCCTGTGTTTCTTAAAGTTCTTATACTTGAGCAAATGGCAAGGAGTGCTTGTAGCCAAAAAAAGCCAAACTAAAACATCGTCAAATAGGCAGGCAAAAATAGAGCCAAAATAAAGGGGACTAAAGAATCAAGAAAGTCTAAAGCAGAAGCAACAGGCATAGGTGACTTGGTTAAGCCTCTTGGTGTTGCAAATAATATTATTAAAACTAACTCCAGTTGATTCAAAAAGAAAAAAAATAAATTCATGTATTTATGTGACAGATGTTAAAGTAGCTCGAGGACAGCCAGGATTCTTAAAAACTAGTGTTAGTTCCTCCAAATGTTAATCATAGAGTCATTTCATATGACCCAGCAATTCCATTCCTGTGAAAACATATATGCACACAAACACTTGCACACCAATGTTCATAGCAAGATTATTCATACGAGCTAAAGAGTGGAAACAACTCAAATGTCCATCAGCTGATGAGTGGATAGACAAATTGGAATATCCATGAAATAGCATATTATTTGGTCATAAAAAAATGAAGTTCTGATATATACTACAAATGGAAAAATCTTGAATAAGTGAAAGAATATAGACATAAAAGGCCATATATGTCTGATTCCATTTCTATGTAAGGTCTGAAATAGACAGATCCATAGACACAGGAAATAGATGAGTGGTTGGTGGGGTTGGGCTGCATAAGGAATAGAGAGTGACTGCTAATGGACCTGAAATTTATTCTGGTGGAGATAAAAATGTTTTGGGGTTAGATAGTGATGATGGTTGCACTACTCTGAATATACTAATAACCACTGATTACACTACAATATTGAATATTTTAAAAGGTTGAATTTTATGACATAAATTATATCTCAACAAAGCTATTATTATAAAAATTATATATATGAAAACAGAACAAAGCAAAACAAATTTTTTAAAAAGTAGTGCCATCATGCCCAAAGTTGAAAACCAAGAAGAAACCATATAATCCTCTCTCTCTCTCTCACATCTGTGCTTTCCTGTGGACATCTGCTTCATTCTTGTTTCTACAAATCAGCTTTCTTGGCTTTTTCATGCTCATAGTAAACAGACTATGAAACCTACAGTTCAAAACCTAAATGTTGTGACTAAATAGATGGTCATTTACCCATGTTCTCTTCTTTCTGGGCCTACAACTAGATGACGTTTCCCAGCATCCTTTGTAGTTAGTCTGTAGGGTGGGCCAATGAGTTAGGTCGGTGGAGTGTGGGCAGAAGTGATGCACACCATTTCTAGGCCTTTCTAATAAAAAAAGAGACACACTCTGCACCCTTCCATCCTCTCTTCCTTTAACTAAGGCCTCAGAGAATAGTTGAGCCACTAGATGGAATGAGCCTGGGTACTTGATAAAATTTGTGGAGCACAGCATTTCCCCATCTCCAATGACCTACATTGCACTGTGATATGATTGAGAACTAAGCGTAAGCTTCTGAAATTTGGGGATTGACTGTTATGACAGTTAACCTACTCTGACTATATATGGCCTCAAGACTAACCCAGATTGATTAGCTTGCTCTCAATCCCAATAAAAATCTTCAGGCAAGAAAATTGTATTGGCCCAAAGTGAATTAGGTGGTCTAGTAAGTTCAGTCAGTTAAAGTCAGTGCATAGTCCCCTCAGGCCCTACTCATGGAAGCCAGCGGCATTTTTCAGGGAAAAGATGTCTATCATGGTGGTTAAATGGGAAAGGTCGGTGTGGATTAGGGAGATGAACGTGTGGTGCCCAGAGCAGCTTTTTGTTTCTCTCCCCAACACATTCATAGATATACAGTCATGCATTGCTTAACAATGGAGATATGGTCTAAGAAATAGGACGTTAGACAATTTCTTCACTGTGTAAACACAGAACACAAACAAACGTAGATGGTCTAGCCTACTACACACCTAGGCTACAAGCTTGGGTGGCATGTTATTGTATAAAACCACACGAGATTAAATCAAGTTCAGGTACAAGAGAAAGTGATACAGTTAATAGACATAAACATGAAATATATGAGGCCGCTGCCAGTGTAACATGGCATACTGTTTTACAGCAAACTTTTTTTATAAGTAGAAAGAGTACACTCTAAAATAACAGAAAAGTATGTAAACAAGTACCATACTTATTATAATGATCAAGTATTGTGTACTGTACATAACTGTATGTGCTGCACTTTTATAGAATATATATAAACACAGCCTTCTATATACACCAGCATCAGCACAAACACAGGGTAATGTGTTGTGCTGTGAAGTTACCTCAACCACAGTGTCATGGGGCGATAGGAATTTTTCAGCTCTATTATATTCTTTTTTTTTTTTTTAAGATTTTATTTATTTATTTTTAGAGAGAGGGGAAGGGAGGGAGAAAGAGGGGAAGAGAAACAGCAATGTATGGTTGCCTCTCACATGGCCCTCACTGGGGATCTGGCCTGCAACCCAGGCATGTATCCCAACTGGGAATCGAACCGGGACCCTCTGGTTCCCAGCCCGCACTCAATCCACTGAGCTACACCAGCCGGGCAGCTCTATTATATTCTTATGGGGCCATCATCACATAGGCATCTGTTGTCAAACAAAATGTTGTTATACTGTGTGTGACTGCAGCCACAGATGTGGATACAAATATAGATTATATAGATACGGATATTCTAGTTCTTAATTCTAAAGTTCCTTTCAGGCAATTTGAAAAACACACACACACAAAATCAGGTCACCATTTTGCAATACTTCCTTCCTTCCTTTACTTTCCAGTTATTTCCTTCCTCCAATTCCGACAGGCATTATAATGTAATAGCTAAGAGTGGTTAAATCTCTACAATGAGACTAGCTGGCTATGGCCTTGCTTCACCACTTTCTGGCTCTATGACTTTGGGCAAATTATTTAACTGCTCTCTGTCTTAATTTTCTAATCCATATGGAGATCTTAATGATAGCACTTACCGTGGAGGGGTCTCATGAAGATTGATAAGGTAATATATGTGTTCGGTGTTTAGTATAGGGCCTGGTACATAGTGCGAACTTGTGTTGTACTATTTGTTGTTATTATGTATCTGAACGTGTATTCCAAATTGTTTAAATTTTTTCTTGAATGTTCTAAGGATGGAAAGTGGACTCTGTCTTTAGTGACAACTGTTTTTATGTTCTTGATGATCCAAAAGAAGTGGCAACCAATTGTTTTGGGGGACATCCTGAACTGGTGGAAGAATCCAAATGCAGATGTTTTAGACAGAGATGCTGAGGTTTCTGTTTAATGATGCAAACAGCCACTTTGATTGGGGGCGGATATCCCTCTGTCCATATGATTGCAATGTCTTGTTTCCTCTGCTAAAGGTCAGAAATGAGAAGTTGGGGGCCCTCAGCTTGTACCAAGAGTACAAGAGGAGACCCCATTCAGGAGGGTAGGGAGGGTTCCAGCTCCGCAGTGGCCAGCTAAGAGCTACGGAGCGGGTCTGTCAGGTCTCACTGGGAGGTTCTGGAAAGAGCCTTTAGGGGGAACTTTAGGAGCAGTGATGTCAATACCCACTTTTAAAATTTCTTTTTCTGTACTGTAATTTTCTTACGAAATCAGTAAGTCTTCCTAAAGTTTTTTAAAATTGCAGCCTTAGGTTAGCTGCGTCTTGGGAAATAGAAAGAAGGTTTTCACATTTCATGTAAGGTAGATATTGGAGAGTGACAGTCAGCTGGAAAAGCCATCATGAGCTGGCCAGAGGTGACTGGGAGAGAGCCCAGGAGCAGGCTTGCTGAGTGTGAGGTGACCACTGGAAACGAGTGTGGATTGCTGGATATGTAAACACTGCTGGAGGTGTTCAAACATATCTGGAGAGATGATTGAACTTCTTGTGGTCACATAGGATGGAGCAATGAGTTATAGAATATGTATATGAAAATAAGGTAATCCAGTAAGGCTGGACAATCTAGTCAGTTTCTCTCTCTCTCTCTCTATATATATATATATATATATAGATATATAGATAGATAGATAGATAGATAGATAGATAGATAGAGATAGAGATAGTAGGGCATATCCATATACACATACGTGTTTGTGTGTGTATACGGATATCCCCTGCTATCTGAAAACAGTGTTCCTATGAAAACTTTTGAAGCCAAAATGGCATGAAGAAACAATTACCATTAATTTATATGGAAAAAATTTTGAGCACTCTCAGACCCCAAAAATAATCTACCAAATCATACCAAATGCACTTAATAACATCCAGTTTTGAGCTAAGCGTAAACACTTTTGTGAGCTCTCTTAGGCTTTCCTGATACCTTAAGACACATCTTGCTAACAGATGCACAAAATAAATCGAGATAAAGCGCAGCTGCTCACAGCCACCGTTCAAAGCTGCGGTGCTCGCTCCTGGGGAAGGGGCTGGCAGAGCCACTCTCC
Organism: Micronycteris hirsuta; assembly: GCA_004026765.1. Lineage (NCBI taxonomy): Eukaryota > Metazoa > Chordata > Mammalia > Chiroptera > Phyllostomidae > Micronycteris > Micronycteris hirsuta. The sequence continues at coordinate 23,649 of PVJI01003201.1, forward strand.
CTGCTCCGGGGGCACTGCCCTGGGAACAGTTACTGCAAAACAAATGCTGAAAGCTATTTGTGCTTTTCACCTTTTTTTTTTTTGTAAAAGTGAAAATCCTCTCTGGATTTCTTTGGGTTATTGAAAACAGGTACTATAGTAGGTCTTTCATAAAAGCAAAGTGGCGTAACTCAAACTTTTGAAAAGTGAGGGTTACCCATATATACACAGATGTGTGCTGTGTGTATACATGTGTACATAGAATATATATCACTATGGGTTTATAACATATGTTTTCTCACTTAACTTTATATCCAGAGCCTTTCTTAGTGTCCTTACTTATTAGTTAAGTACATAACAAGTACATAGTGAATAATGGCCTCTTGGTAACACGTGGTTATGATTATACTATGATTTATTTAACTAATTCCAATAACGGGAATTTTTTCTTTCTTTCAGTTTTTCACTTCTGTAAATAACACTGCAATGAACATTCTGACATAGACTTTGCATATTAAAATTTATTTCTCAAGATAAGTTCTCAGAAGAGTATTTTCCCTGGGACACAGTATGAATGCTTTTAGAATTTTTATATAGATTGACAAGTTGCCCACTGGAAAGATGGTACCAGGAAAACACCATAACCGCTATGGCTATCTGTTATACTCCATCTTCATGGGGTAACTTGCACATTTGGGGGATAAGCTGTGCTCATTTAAAGAGACTGACGGTGACCAATGCAGGAAGCCATTTGCATGTTACAAGGGATTTCACCAAGAAAATATGTCTCAATGTCAAAACAATTGCTTTTCTTTACCTCTACAATAGTCTTTCTTTAGTAGGTTTGGCTGTGAGGAAACATCAATATTCCTTACAGGAAGAACTCTCTAGCTTCCCTTAAAGGGAGTTTATTCTTAATTCTCCCCTGTTTTCTTTGAAGGTAAGGCGAAATGATCCATCTTCTGGTGACATGATTGAGGGAAAGCTTTGTCTCTGACCCAAAAGTTACCCCTACAAGTAGGCATCCTGGCAGTTGGTATATGCCAGGTTACATAGCATAGTGACTATGACTTTAAGTATAATTATGGGGAATATTAACTGGAAAATGTGACGGGGGCACAGAGACCACTTACAGGACCAGACTGACTTATCTAATGTCCTCTAGACCATGAAGAGTTTCGGGGTGGACTTAACATCATAGCCATAGGGGGAATGTTACAAGTGATGTGCTTACACCAGCCATCCTGGCTCTCCCTTAAGTGTGCCCCTCAGTTCAAGGGTAACCATGAGCAGCTAAGTCTCCAGCACCCAACACGGGCAAGAACGTGTAGGGCACAGTCCACTCGCGAATATCTACCCTTTTGCTGGCCCTGTTCTGTGTGGGTCAGGGAAGGCATCTAGGCAAGCTGTTCAATTCCTCTATTAATTCATGGGAAGTTATTCTCCAGACACTAGACCTCTGTTCTGCACTTTAAAAACTTGACATCGCAAATCCTCCACTGAGCAGATAGGAACACTAAGCAAGAAGTTTAGCTGTACCTTCTGAATCATACTTAAATCATGAAAGAACCTGGACTAGAATCTGGACAATCTTATTTTTAACAAGACTGTAACCGATGGTCAAAGTAATGCATGTGCTTTGTAGAGACAAAGTACAAAGAATAAAATAATCACCCAGAATCCCACAACCCAGAGATTGCCACTATTAACATACTGGTGGATTTTTTTCCCACTCCCTTATCCTTAGATGTATACAAACCATCTCTTTTATAATACTGAGCTCATACAGCATTATTTTGTAATCTTTCTTGTTGGTGGTATCTGATTTTGCACCATTAAAAATAATATTGTGAGGAGAACTTCTAGTAGATACATCTTTGTACATTTGGGCTGATTTCTCCAAGCGAAGTTGCTAAATTAAAGGTAGTCACATTTTAGGGCTTTTGATAAATGAAGTGTTGATCATTTTACACACCTAGTACCTTACATAAGACTACCTGTTTATCTGCCTCATCCTCTACAGTAAAAAGTATTTTTAAAACAAAACTTTCCCAATTTGATTTCTAGCGAGTGGTAGCTTCTCATTTTAATTTGTACTGCTTTTTAAATATTTTTGTTATTATACAGAATTATTGGTGCTTTGTAGTTCTTCATTTGTGAAATGCCTGTTCATGTCCTTTGTCATGCCTGCATTTCTTGACCTGCAGCGGAACTGCTCCGTGCTGATGAGAAGATGCTGTTCCCGTGTGCACCTTTAGCCTGAGAGGCCCCAGGCCTCTTCCACAGGAATGACTTCTCGCTCGTGGGTGAGAATAGCCCATCTCACACCATGGACTGTCTGTACCTGCATCATGTCTCACCACACGGCCTGGTGCAAAATGATGCCATTTTGAAAAAAAGGTTTCAGATATGAGGTAATCTCATGTAATTTTAGTTCATAGATGAACAAGTTCATAGATCCTCCCAAAATTTCAACCATTACAATTTAAATGGAAGGGAAGTAGCCAGGGTGGCCTTATCTGGAAATGACCGTTCAGTTAAGTACAAGTCCCCAGGTACCCAAGAATGGAAAACACCAGCTGTGACTGGGAGGACTTTGCTGATGAACACCATCAGTCTACATAACCAGAAATGCTGCCCTAGCACAGACTATTCACACCTTGACAGAGCACTCTATGTGGGCAAAGCCAAGTTTTAGACTAGGAGGAGGGTGGCAAATGATACAAAATGCTTCTTGACCACCTACCTGGAGACACACACACACACACACACGCACACACATGCACATAAAATTATTAGGAAATTATTAAGAAACAAACCTCAAGGGAATGACATGATCAAGAGCAAATGATTTATTTTATATTTCTTCCTGTCTTTTTCTAAAAGTTATTTCAGACTGCCTGAAGGTAAGTTAATACAGTAACGCCCAGCTAGCTTACTCCTCTGATGAACCTATGATAGGCACTCAAATACTGCCTTCCTAAAGTTTGCAGGTAAAAAATACTGCTTCTTCAATCCATTGGAAAAGCTTTATGTGCTTTAATTACATCCACGAAGAACCAGAAACTAGGGATGGGAAACCTCCAGGTCTTTAATCTTATTATTGTAGTCCAAGTGCGTTGCACTTAAGAACCACTTATGACTTTTTAAAGAAGATTTTATTTATTTCTTTTTAGAAGAGAGGAGATGGGAGGGAGAAAGAGGGAAAGAAACATCTCCTCCAGGTTGCCTCTCACACGCCCCACCTGTGGACCTGCCCTGCAACCCAGGCATGTGCCCTGTCCCACCGGGAATCATAAGGGCAAACTTTCAGTGTGCAGGCAGGCGCTCAATCCACTGAGCCACACCAGTCACGTCACCACTTCTGACTTCTGAAATTTCTAGTTACAATTTATTTTTTAAATGCCTGTTCTTTACTCAAAGACTTGTGACATTTGGAGAGAGAAAAATTGAAAATAAAAAGAATAAATCTTACATTTCATTATCATTTAAATCAGAGGCTATTTAAATTGTATGCTTTTATGTGTTTATAATGTTTTGATACTTTATTGCATTGTTTTGTTATTGGATTTAAAATTTAGCATTTTAAAGGACCATAGAGTAGTGAATTTCTAAAAATGTGTAATTGAGATATCATGTCATGGTACACCTAAAATTCAGTTTCTAGTTAATCAGATTTTGTTTTATTGGGTCATCCACAATACAGTATTGAGATTCTACTGTGGTATGAACAGAATAAATATGGGTGAAGAATATTTGACTTAACTCTGTGTGGGATGTAAATTAGTAAAAGAAATAGAATATTCTGAGAATAAGAAATAATTAAGAATGACAAATTATCTAAGGAATGGTAATTATATTAGCAAATAGTACAAACAAACTAAATAGTGGAGTGGAGTGAGGGGGCCGTAGTGGGAAGAAGGATTCAGCAGGTAACTAGTGGAGAATCCAGGAAATCAGGTTCTCCAGCCCAAGGAAGTGGGAGAAAGGATGTGATAACCCTGGCTTGCAAGCATTTGTCAGGTGTAACCAAGTCTAAAAATTTGCCCCTTTACCATACTTTACCCAAGTTAATTTTCTGCTTCTGCTCTTCACCATCCATTCACTTAACAAATATCTATTGAGAACTTGTCATATGCAGGTACTTTTCTAGGAGCTGGGGATACGGCAGTGAACAAGACAGACAAAATCCTGCCAAACTTCTTTAAAGCTGTAGACTATATTTTCTCCTTCCACTGTCACACCACCCTCTCAGTCATTACCCCCTGCCACCTGATTTCTTTTCGCACCATCATGATAAGATAGTTTTCTACAGATCAGTGGCCTTCCAATCACTGCATCGAGTGCCCCATTTTTTGTCCTTGTCTTCCCTGTACCATTTAATAGCATCTGATTTCTACAGTATTTTTTAAAGTCGTGGCTCTTTTGGCTTCTCTGATGTGCTTCTGGCATGATTTGCCTCCCGCAACTGTTATTGCTTCTTTCTTGACTCGTTCTCTTGCTGCCCAAAGATTGGCATTCCCTCAAGTTCTATTCTCTACTCATTTCCATTTCCTCTCTCTCAAATCTTTTTGCTTGATGATTTCCCATTGCTTAAATCTTTGGCTCCAGATAGAAGTACTGTAAATCTACATTCCCAGACCCAACCCTCTCCTAAACTCTAACCCCACATTTCAAATTGTGTGCTGGAGGCTTCTACCTGGGCATCTGGTCAGGATACCAGCACAGTCTGTTTAAAACTAAAGGCTGTATCTGTGCCACACAGGATTCTCAACTGCAAACAACAGAAACCCACTCCAGCAGAAAATGTATTCACTGGGAGGACATCAGGTGGTTCACTGGGTCAGCAGGGATCCCAGAGGACCAAGCACAGAAAATGGGCAGGAGCCCAGGCAATCTAGGGCGCAGAGAGCACTGCCAAGTTCACCCCACAGGAGGAGTTCGTTGAGGATACTGCTCTGGAGCTGATTCTCTCCCTTTATTCCCCCACACATGATCATTGCTCATCTTCACTTTTTCAACTACCGTCTAGTGTTAGTCGCTAATGACTGGTTTTTGTGTTATTCCTCTGAGATTAAAAGACCTGGGCTGGGGCTTCCAATTGGTTAAGATTACATGCCTGAGCCCCAGCTGCCAAAGATGACCTCTGATTCCCTTCAGCTTCCATTAAAGGAAAGGGGTTCTGATGCGGGCCAACAAAAAAATGGCCATTACCCACTATATTTTCTTTTCTTTATCACCTACTTTTTTTTTAAGTTCCATTTTGCATTTAATACTGCCATTATTCTCTTCATCACTGGGAGTTGCACCTGGAAAACCTCTCTTCTTCCTTTCCCTTAGTTTCTGAGACAATCAGTCATCCTCGTCTGCAAGGTTTTTTTGTTTTAAGATTTTATTTATTTATTTTAGACAGAGGGGAAGGGAGGGAGAAAGAGAGGGAGAGAAACAGCAATGTGTGTTTGCCTCTTGGGCACCCCCTACTGGGGACCTGGCCCGCAACCCAAGCATGTGCCCTAGACTGGAAATCGAACTGGTGACCCTTTGGTTTGCAGGTAGGCGCCTAATCCACAGAGCCACACCAGCCAGGGTCTGCAAGAGTTTTTGTTGTGGTGGTGGTGGTGGTGGTTGCTCATTTATTTGTTGTTTTCCTTCAACTCTTTTCTTCTTGGACCTTTCTGCAGCTACCACTCCACTGTAGCAGCCTCCTAATTGCATTTCTTACTTCCACTGTCTCCTCCAATTTATCCAGCCACAGGTTAATTTTTCTGTAGCAACACTTTGATCATATCACTTGTTGCTAAAACTACATTGTTGATAGATGTCTCAAGAACTTTCAGTGTTATTAATTTTTAGAGTTGAGTATCCCTGATTAGCTGCTTTCCACTGTAACGCTGCTATTTAACAGTATTTCCCTGAAGAATTTCAATTTTGTGAAAAGCTGCTATGAATCCCTTTTGGGGAAAAAGTACATAGTTATGGTGAAAAGATGAAAATTATCAGGTATTATTTTTAAGGCTTCCATCCCGTAAATGTGATGAAGCTCTAGCACATAGAAACTTTATTGGTTCTATAATCTTAATAAATTTAAGCCCCACATCATGTCATAAATTCTGGGTCAGCACTGGGAAAACACAGCCCCACAGCCCAGGCTTCTCTTTATTATCCATGAACAGTACATCAGAGCTACCAAAATTGACCTGGGCCCACATTCATTCACTCATTCATGCATCCACGCAGCAAATCCCCCTAAATGAAGCATGGTTTGTGATTCCCAGGGGATAGATTTCAGTCTCATAAGCTCTTGCCAAGAATTTACATACAGCACTAATTGCTTCTTTTCTGAGGTCAGTAAGTCTAGAAAGTTTAGTGAAAGATAGTGATCATGCCAAGATTGGTAAAACAGTTATTTAATAACCATGATATTTTAAATCAGTCTCTAAAGATACAGTTTGTGGGTGTCTGAATTAATATGCTTTGCAACATATTTTGTTTTTACACTTTAATGGTTTTTAAAAATGAACACCTTTATATCATTAAAATGATATAAAAGTGAAACCCCCTGTATCTCTTCCTACCTTTTTCCTTTCCCCACTCAATTTCATTTCCCAGAGGCAGCTACTTTTTTCTTTTTTTTACACTTTAGGATATATCCTCTCATGCTCTTTTTTGTTTGTCTTGCAATAATTTAAAAATTATCCCCAGGCACTATTTATGGTTAGGAAGAGCTAGAACATCATTGCCATATAGTCTCTTACAAATTTTTGGAACTTTTTCATACACTGCTTATGTTAAATGTAGAACAAAAACAAAAAACCCTTTTCTTCCACTCAGATGTTATTAATTTTTTATTTTAAAGATCAAAGAAAAACATTTCCGTTTTTTCCTCTATCATACTTATGCTTTTGTGGACTATAGCTTCATGGAATCTACACAATTCCATGAGTATAGGATTTAGTTTTTCAAATAACATTAAGACAACGAAATAAAAGGAGTGGAAAGTCTAGCATACTTTAAAAAACAAACCCAACTTAATTACTTTTGATAACACTTTAAAAAATGTCTGAGGGAGAGAAAGAAGCCAAAAAGAGTTTATAGCTAATTTTCAAGGTGATCTAGCTAATGAGAGCAAACCAAAGAAATCGGAATAGGATCTTATTTTTCTCTAAATCTTAGGTCAAGGCTTTGGCAATAGGTGGTGTTTATCTTCACAAGCATTCTGAACTCCTCCCATAATAAACTCATTTGACATAAAGGGGAAGGTAACTGCACAGAGTCAAGATTCTGTGAATGAAGAGAACATTTAAAATGTTTATTATTTGATATAACTATATTTAGCCTTTTGCAATAATTGGATTCTTGGAAAAATGGTACACATTAGATTGTACATTGACTTGAATTAAATTGCATTTAAAGGACCCAAAGTGAAAGGCTAGGGGAGTCCTGCATTGAAAATAATCTAAAGATAAATCCTATGTCAGAATGAAGAATGTAAATAACTACAGTAATTTGTAACTGGCTAGTATATTTGGATTTTTATGTGTTTGTTTGATGAGCATGTACAGTTATGTTTTCTTTTTGAGGGATTTATATTAAGCCTTCCATTTTATTATGGTACTATTTAAATAGTTTATAAGATCTAACTTTATAGATGTAAAGCAGAAAAATTAATACTGACTGCTTTAAAAACAATTAGGCACTAGTCAAAATAATGTATTCAAATTGACTAGTTTTCAGAGTTCTATGTTTGTTAACTATTCAGTAAATACTTATTGAACAGCTACTCTTTAATAGCCACAGAGTATATAAAGGTGAACAAAAACAGACACTATGCAAGCCCACTTACGATCATAACAGCTAATAGTTACTGTTCTGTGGCATAAAGGGCCTTGTTCTAAGGGCTTTACATGTTACACTACAACCCCTCAGTAACTCTAGAAAATAGAAATGATATCCTCATTTTACAGTTGAAAAAAGTTAGGCACAGAACAATTAGGCAATTTGTCCAATATTCAACAGCCAGTAAGCAGAGAGTTGGGATTTGATTCCAGGCAGTATGAACCCAGGGTGTGCTGTCTTAACTGTTGGGATGTCCTTACTACCTGTCCTATCTTCTAAACGCCTCCCCACCCCCCACCATAGTATACAATATAATGGGTAAGGCACATTAAATAATAATTCAAGGAAATGAAAATTTATAATTCTCATAAGTGCTATGAAGAGGAGTATGGCAGAAACTACTATTTGGCTCATTATCGCTAAAATGTTTCTCTTTTCCTTCTAATTACAGAGTTAGAAAATATATCCTGGCCTTACCTGCCACTAAATGTGGTCATGCAACTAAATGGACTGTGGATATAAGTGAGGTACACACTTCTGTGCCTAGAACAAAAAAGTTTCCTGATTGATTCTCCATGTTCTTCAACCACTACTTCTATTCACTGGCTGAAAAAGTGGAGTTCAAGACACAAGAAACCTGGGCCCTTGAATGACTTCATGGAGCTGAATGCCTTGCTGATCTGCTTTGGGTACTGATAAGAGTGAAATTTTTTTCTCATATTAAACCAACTAAAATTTTGGGATTATTTGCAATAGCAGTCAGCCTGTTTTGACTACTAAAGAAAATGAAACCTTACAGTTGAATGCTGTTACAAGGAAAAAAGAACTAAAACAGGTGACCTTGAATTCCTCATTGGGTCAGGAATGGTGTGGAAACAGATTGGAGGTTGAGTTACTGTTATGTCATGGCAAAAGATTGGTTACAACTGTTGCTTGTGACAACTTAGAAGGTGACACACTACTTGCGTAAGTAAGCCTATAGCTCTAGAGGAAGTTTTGGGAAAGAGAGTAATAGTGTGTGTTGGCTACAGTTTGCTAACTTGAGTAAAGCATCATACGAGAGAAAAAGCTCAAGCAAGAATATACTGATTTGCAGGCAGAAATAAAAGAATTAAAGAAAAGTACAGAAATTTGAGGGCTAAATTAGAAAGTTGACTACTTCTAGATTCCCAAATAGAAAACAAAATATTAACTTCTGGCCAAGATGGAGGTGTAGGTAGACACTGTGCCTCCTCGCACAACCAAAAGAGGAAAAACAACAATTAAAAAACAAACAAACAACTAGAACGGACAGAAAATCAAACTGCGTGGAAGTCCAACAACTGAGGAGTTAAAGAAGACACATTCATCCAGACTGGTAAGAGGGGCGGAGCTGGGCGGAGAGCGCACAGGGAGAGGGCGGTTTGTGGAGCAGTACCAGCAATGCTGCAGCTGCCCAGAGAGGCCTGCTGCAGGCGCACCTGGCCAAATGCGGCCGGTACACTCAGTGAACCCCAAGTCTGGCGCACCTGGAGAAGCTCGTAGCTGGCTGACCTGGACCTAGCGGGGCCAAAACTGTTGGACCGGCTAGTCCCTCATTTGCACGCAGATAAACTGGGAGAAAAAGCTGGGGAGCGAAGCAGACCACGCAACCCACCATCTTGGGGAAATAAAGCCTCAAACCACAGATTGAAAATACCTGTGGGGTTGAGGTGGCAGCAGGAGGAACTCCCAGCCTCACAGGAGAGTTCGTTGGAGAAACCCACAGGGACTTGGAACTACACAAGCCCACCCACCTGGGAATCAGCACCAGAAGGGCCCAACTTGCTTACAGGTAGCGGAGGGAAGTGACTGGGAGCCAGCGGAGAGCGGAGGAAGCGCTATTGTTCCCTCTCAGGCCCGGCCCCCACAGGCAGCGTCACAACACACTGAGGTAGGTTACCCCGCCCTGGTGAACACCTAAGGCTCCGCCCCTTAAAGTAACAGGAGAGTGGAGGAAAAAATGGCCCAAATGAAGGAGCAGATCAAAACGCCAGAAAAAATACAACTAAGCCATGAAGAGATAGCCAACCTATCAGATGCACAGTTCAAAACACTGGTGATCAGGATGCTCACAGGATTGGTTGAATTTGGTCGCAAATTAGATGAAAAAATGAAGAATACACTAAGAGAAATAAGGGGAAATGTACAGGGAATCAATAGTGATGGGAAGGAAACTGGTACTCAAATCAACAATGTGAATCAGAAGGAAGAATAAAACATTCAACCAGAAAAGAATGAAGAAACAAGAATTCAAAAATATGAGGAGAGGCTTAGGAACCTCCAGGACATCTATAAATGTCCCAACATCTGAGTCATAGGGTTGCCAGAAGGAGAAGAGGAAGAGCAACCAATTGAAAACGTATTTAAAAAAATAATGAAGGAAACTTCCCCAAGCTGGTGAAGGAAATAGCTCCCAGGAAGTCCAGGAAGCTCAGAGTCCCAAAGAAGTTGGACCCAAAGAGGAACACACCAAGGCACATCATAATGACATTACCCAAGATTAAAAATAAGGAGAGAATCTTAGAAGCAGAAAGAGAAAAGCAGACAGTTACCTACAAGGAAATTCCCATAAGACTGTCAGCAGATGTCTCAAAAGAGACCTTTCAGAGATGAAGGGGATGGAAAGAAGTTTATCAAGTCATAAAAGGCAAGGACCTATATCCAAGAATACTCTTGGATATAGGTCTTTTGCTATATCCAGCAAAACTTTCATTTAGAATGGTAGATAAAGTGCTTCTCAGACAAGGTCAAGTTCAAGGAGTTCATCATCACCCAGCCTTTATTATATGAAATATTAAAGGGATTTATATACAGCATGGAAGGATATCCACAGGGGAGTGGGAGGGGGAGAGAGGAGGAAAAGTCCAGAGTATACGTAGCGTAAGTGGTAGGTAGAAAACAGGGGGAGGTTAAGAATAGTATAGGAAATGTAGAAGCCAAAAAACTTATGTGTATGACCCATGGGCAAAAACTAAAGGATAGGGAATGTGGGGGGTGTGGGCCAGAGGGGAGTAAAAGGGGGAAAATGGGACAATTGTAATAGCATAATCAATAAAATACATTAAAATGTATTTATTTATTTTTTTATTGTTGTTCAAGCACAGTTGTCTCCACTTTTACCCCACCAATTACCTTATTTCTCATCTCCCTTTTGCATCCCGTTCATCTCTCCTGCAACTCTCTGTAGAATTATTCTCCCCTTTCTAACTCAGTTATTATTGTGTAGATCAATTTAATTCTTGAGCATCTTAAGTTCTCCTGTTTACTACTCTGATCCACACAACCAAGTCTCAAGAGGGACTTTGGAAACCACAGTAAGGTCTTTAGAAGAATGGAGAAGAGGGGTGGATGGGGGAGGGAAGAGGAAGATAAAGACTGTGTATATTTATTGTTTTGGTTATAAGTCCAGTCTTCCCATTTGCAAACGAATAAAGTGAGGCCCAAATAAGTTTAGTGGCTTGACAGCCACCAATTGAGTCATAGGGAGTTGGGCCTAGAACTTAGGCTTACTTCATTTCAATCCTTTGTTAGAGTTCCCCAGTAGACAATCCTATGACCTGCCATATAAGGGGTCGCTTTACATCCCTGGTATTGTCAAAAGAACACCAGCAGGAGTTAAGAAGCCTGGATTCTTGTTCTGCTTCTACACGACCTTGGGCAGGTCATGTCCTTTCTGAGGCTCAGTGTCCAACTTAAAGGGGAGGCAAGTTGAACTGTTGGGTCCTGTCTAGCACTAATATTCCTTGTTTCTGGTTGTCTTGGGTCCTGTGGCTGTAGCTCTGATGGCCTTGAGCTAGTCAAGAAGACTCGCCCCTATTTGTCTTTCATCCAACTGGAGCAGAAGGGATCCTTTCCTGCACTCAGTTGCCTCTTTAGTGTCCTAGCAGTATAAAGAGAGTGACCATCTACTGGTTGAAGGTGGGTGGATGGGGGTGTGTTGCTCCTGACTTGGTCTCCCCAGAGGTTGGGAAGAAAGACAATCCTTTTATGAGGATCCCATGCCGGAAGCCCCTCCTTTAGCCCTACCCATTTGCAACCAGCTTGCAGACCCAAGTCGTAGGTCCTCAGCAGGCCCATCACGCAAGCGCAGCCACCAGTCCTGCGTAAGACTGTAGGAATCCCCGGCGGAGGCAAGGTGAGAAGGAAGGGTCGCCAAGACCCCGCCCCCGTATCATCACGTGGGAGGTGGAGTCGGAAACGTGACGGCGTGCGCGGGGGCGGAGCTATCGCTGTGCGCGGGCGCGGGGGCGGGGCGCGGCGCGGCGCTCGCGACTGCTGCCTGGGAGGGAGGTTGGCCAGGCGGCGGAGCGGCGCGGCTCTCAATCTGACGGGGAAGTGGCCCTGGCTGCCGCGACTGACTACCCCGAGGCGGGCGGACGGACAAGCGGACGACGGGGGTGGAGGCTGGGAGCCGAGTCGGGTGACTGAAAGAGCGAGCGGGTCAGGCTCAGCGTCGGCCACTCTATCGGTCCGCTGAATGAAGTGCCCGCCCCGCTGAGCCCCGAGCCCGGCGCTTTCCCCGCAAGATGGACGGTTTCGCCGGCAGCCTGGGTGAGTACGGTAGGGAAATCCTCCCTGTCCTGCGCACGGTGGAAACCTTGTTCTTCCCACATACAGCCCAGGCCGTGTTCTCCACCCTGCCCCTCGGGATGCCAGTAGTTGTACTGCACATGTTCCCCTCGAGGCTGCTGCCCCTCCTCTGGCTCCAGTGGATTCAGAGCCCCTCCCCCCTGGCCCAGCCCTCCAGTGTAAGACCCTGCTTTCCTCCCAGCCCCCCCTTTCGGTGCCTGGCCCTCCTTTCCCCAAAATGGGGCCCTTTCTCTCAGAGAGGCCCCAATAGCTGGAACACCTCTCCCCATACACTCACGGCTCCCCCGACAGAACCACCTTCATGGTTCGGACATCCCATCTCAAACTCTGACCCCTCTTCACGGTACAATATTCCTCCCATTTTCCGCACCCGAACTCTCTTTCAGAGTGGGGACACCCTTTACCCACGCAGAGGCTCCCTTTCAGTGGAGGGACCCCGTTCCTTCTCAGGAAGGGGGCACTCCCCCCGCCCCCCCCCCCAGCCTTCGCTTTAAATTTGGAGACTTCTTGCATCTCTCAGTAACTGACAACTTCCCTTCACTTTTCTGAACATTTCGTAGTGGTGGAGAAAACCCGAAAAACTGAAGCATCATTTGCCTAATACAGAAGAGGAAGAGGTGTATCTGTGTTGAGGGACCCTCTTTAAGAGGAATGAAAGCAGAAGTATTTTCTGGCTCTGCAAGCACGCTCGGGAGGAGTAAATCCTGCCCCATGAATGCATAGGAAGGGGGCCTCTATCAGGGAAAGAAAGGATTCTCCATTTTTAGAATATGTTGTGTTTGTGGAATGGAGAAAGGGAGAGGTTATTTAGTAGGCTCAAGTATCCTTTGTGTCCCCTTTCACCCAAATAAAGGTAGTAAATTTTGTAACTGGCTACGGGAATCAGAACTCGAGGCTGGTACTCAGGGCCTTATAACCTGCGTCTGGAATTGCTGTTCTTTGAGGCCACTGAAATCTGGTTACTGTAAAGATTGAGCTCAATTGTTAAGATGGTGAGAGAAACAATTTCCGCTTTAGCTGATACTGCAGTTATGTGATACCTGCTGCTGGATTTGTATTTTGAGTATTATATTTGGAGGTAGCTTGTATTCAGACGCCTTTCTTTTGCATTTCTTGATAGTAAATCCTTGGTTGGTTCCTGTTCATGGATCGGTACATGATCTGGCCATGGGCAATACTTTATTCAGACATGTGGGATTATATGGATTTTTAAAATCTAAAGTAAGAAAGTAAATCCAAGAGTAGTGGACCCATCATAAGTATTAACTAGGAAAACCATTAATTTTGGTCCTTTCTCTGGGGAGAAAAAAAAAAGCACACATTAGAGTGTGTTGAGAGTGAAATCCTAAAATAGGCAACTGAGTGTTACTCTTTCCTCCCCAAAGGCACCTGTTGTCCATTATCTAACCTTTGATGTCTTATAATTCCTGACATAGTGAGGTTGTTTTCATCCTTGGGCTCCTTTTAAAGGGGCATCAACTTTTCACTGCCTTTTTTTTCGCCTCCTATCACAATCTGTTTGCTAATTACATTGGACTGAAAGACTTCTCTTAAATAGTCACAAATGGGTGATCGTGTACTAGGGCCAAAATTGAGTGTCTTTAGGGATGTTGGGGGTGGCGGGGAGACCGAGCTGTCTTCGCTGTCGGCTCCTCCGCCAGTTGGAATGGAGCAGTTGCTGGTACTCGCAGTAGAATTAGCTGTTCTTCTACTCTCCTGTTGGTTCTGAGGACTTCTGGAAGTGTTTTGAGGAAGTCTTTCTCACCAGTTGGGGCACTAAGGTTTATTTTGACATTGTGGATATACCTTGTTAAATAACGGTATCCCTTCTTACCAGTTCATGAGGCGGCTTATGTGAGAGTCTGAAAGATGATGGATTTCAGTTAGGGCTCCCATGTTTCATAAAGAGCATTAGAGCTCACCCCAATATTGGATGTTTTAGTATTCATCTGATGCCATCCTTGGGGTGGTACATCGGTGCACCTTTTCCTTTCTTTAGCTATAGTGTTGATCGGGAACAGGGGGGATGCTGACCACTAAAAGAGAGGAACCTGTGTCAGCAGAGGGAATATTTCTGGAGCTGCTCCTGATGAAGATACTTCTCAGCAGGAGCATTGTGCTTTCTCTTTCTGCACCCCGCCCCCCCAAAGAGTAAAACTAGGCCCCATCTTAATTGAAACCTTAAAGGGTTGGGGTGGGGGAGGAGTTGAGCTGGTATATTTTACTGGTAGCCTTTAAACAGAGCTTTGCTCAGCTCCTGCCAAGTTGCTTGTTTCTGTTCCCTGCAGTTCATTAGTCTAGAGCCGAGAGTTACATTGATCTTTATTTTATTAGGAGAGCCATGAATGTAAAGGCAAGCACTTGTATTCTAGTAGATGTTTAAAAACTTTTATTTAACCAAACAAGAATTCAAAACATGTGAAGTTCTTCTGAGGTCACAAGTATTGAAAGCGTTTATTTATTCTCAAGGAAGTGTATGTGCTAGATGGGTTCTTAAAAAAATGCGAAAAAACTATATTTTTATAAGCGGAAAAGTTAAGTGCTTTATAAACAGAGTGGTTCTAGAGAAACTGATATTTAAGAGGATCTTATGATGAATCACTTTGTAAGTGAAAAACTTAAAATTTAAACTGTACCCTTGATTGTTGAGTGTTTAGATAAGGAAGACACATGCATTTTATAAAATATCTAATGGCAATTAAAACTGTGTGTAGTGGTTTTTGAAATCATTGAGAGGAATATTAATTGATTGGCTGTGTTATATGCACCGCATTGAAGTTGTATAAGTTTAGTTTTATGTACAAACAGCTAAAGGATGCTTTTAATCTCTGCAGCTGATGAATTTCGGGCAACTTGGCTGGCAGGTGCTTGTACTCTGGAATTTCCCTTAGGCTAGTACCCTTTAGTTTTTGAATTATGGTAATTAAAAATGACAGCACTTTGGAAACGATTTTTTAAAAACTTAGTGGAGAGGCAAGTACCCTAAACAATCTATCTTGATACGCTGCTTGTAAATCACTATATACATATATACACATCTACAAATTGTATATACAGTACATATTTTAAGTTTCAGATATGTGTTCAAAAGTGGGAAGCTGTTGACATGGCTTTTTTATTAATTTTCATAAGGCACAGGATAGGTACATTTCATGCCGAATCTTTTTAACATCTTTTTTTCCGTAATAAAGGTTTTCATTTTAAGAGTTTTACCTTGAAATTTACAAGAGGTTAATAAGTGTTTATATGTTAAAGACACAGTTAACTATGTCCATTTTTACTGTTTCTGCTCTGAAGAATTAAAAAAAAGGAACAAAACTCAAACTTTTTAAAAGAAAAATTGTAGTGAATGAAATTGTAGGATTAGTATATATAAAAAACAACATTCTGGGTACAGGGTATGTGAACAAATAGTAGCAGTATATACTTCAGTTTATGAAAAGTTTTAAGAAAACAATCTTTTTCATACTACAATATTAGAACTACGATTCTTACATACTCTTTCTGAAAGGAACAATGCAGTCTGTGATTTTTACATATTAATCTAGTCCAAAGCATTCTTTATATATTTAGTCACATAAAAATGTTTCTCATGGAATAACATTATTTGGAATTTTTTTCTTAACGATTAATTTCTTATTGGGTGTCTGTCGTAGGGATGAAGATACAGGCTTACGTTACATATATAATATGACATGAGTCGTAACTCTTACATGGCTAGTACAACATCTTTAACATGTTAGCTAGAGTACATGTGCGTAGGTTAACACCTATTTTGTGACCAGTTCAGTGTTTGGTTGTTTTGGGAAGGACAAATCTGTGACAGGCTTCCTGTCTTTTAGGAGCTTACTATCTGGTTTTAAATAGATATTTAGAGTTGTTTAAGCATACGGGGGGAAGCACCATTTAGAATTCTGTGCCATTAATGTATCAACCATGTAACTTCTGAGAGAACATTTGGAGATTGCTAAATTTATCTCTACAGAACCTGGCTTTTTAAAACAACGAAGTAATTTATGTAGCAGTTCAAATATTAGGGAATAATATTACTAGTTTTTTTCTGCTTACGTTTGAATAACACATGGTGAAAGTACTCTATTAATTTCATGTATATGAGTCTATTTCTGTAACATATAAAATTTCAATGTGCATAAGAAATTTGAGGAAAAAATTTTGATTTTAAAACAGATGAAATCTAAGACATTAAAAAAGGCAAGGAAATAATTTACTTCATGAACTATTGCCTCAGTGTGGAAGATTCCCAATGTACAATATATTTCCAAATCTGTGTACTATAGTTTTAGCGGTCTCACACTATTGTAATACCTTAACTTTGCTTATTGATGTATAGTTTATAGAAAGCTTTATCTCATCTAATTAACCTGGAGAGAGAAGAAATTTCTCTTACATGGGTGAGGAAACTGAGGTTCAGAGAGTTTACAATTTTTAAAAAAAGACTATTTGAGTTCATATTTTTTTCTTCTACTTTACTGGAGGAGGGGAGTGGTGGAGACTTAATTTGTCAGGTTTGTTATTTTATTAAATATGAAAACAGTACAAAAGAATAAAGAAAAATAAATCATCTTATTTCTAGCTCATCCGTATGCGTCTGATGTTAATATGTTGGTAATAATTGTTTTTAGTCATCTTCTGTGCCTACTTTTTTTACATAGTTAAAATCATACTATAGATACAGGTTTGCACTCTGGTTCCCCCCCCCCCCCCCGTTGGATCCTGACTTTTTTTTTTTTTTTTTACTTGAACTCAGATTTTTCTCGTGGAGTCCAATATTCTTTTTTCTACCCATTACTGACTTTTCTTAACCCACCTGTACATCAAATCTGACATACCTGAATCTGAACTGTTCTTCCTCTAATTTAGCTTCTTTTTCTTATTTTCCACTGTCCGTAAGCATCACCCGGGATCGAAATCTCAGAATCATGTTTGATTCCCTGCCATTTCTGCCTACCACATTAAAATCTCTTCTAAGATTGTCAGTTCTTGTCACTTTTTTCCATCCCTTCCTTGCATTTTTTCACCACCACAATTCAAATACTTATTATTTCATGTTTAGATTATTGATAGCCTCAAGAATCTCCACCTGTTCAATTTATTGTGAGCGGTAAGGGTGGGAGGAGGGGAGCTTCAGATGACCTTTCCTAAAGCAGTGATTTGATTGTGCCATTCACTCTCAGATTGCTTCATTGCCTTAATGACTAACTTTAAACACTTTAGCCTTGTTCTCAAGGTCCTCCATTATTTCTTTCTGCTGTCTTAATATATTCTGGCCAAAATGACATATTTCTTGTTTCCCAAATTTGGTTGCTATTTTTTCATCCCTGAGACTATTCTCAGTACCTATCAAGGCCCAACTCATATATTCCTTTCTAAAAAACTGTTCGTTATTTGTTCCTTTCATTCCCAGCCAAAAGTTTTTAGCCTTGAACTTTTAACATACGAGCATTCTTCAGGTACTTATCACAGAATATCTCTTCTTACAAGGTATAAATAATTACTACAAGTCTTAGAATTACTGTAAGTCTCATTTCTCCAGACAAAGTATAAACCTGTTGAAGGCTGACACTCTCATGTTGTCTTTGAAATCTCAGAGAGCAGTGGTGATTTCATGGTCCAATAACATTTGGGGAAGAAATTAGGGGACCAGTATATAATTTTCAACTTACAACCTTTACTTTACCATTATTTCATAAGAGAAATAACTTTGAAGGCTAAAAAAATTATCATACACAATCTCAGAATTCAGTTCTTTGAAAACTTATGTTAAATATTAAATAACTCATTGTGTTGTTCTTATTTTTCTCTTTTCACCTAAAATGAGCGAAAACTTTGTTCCAGACTTTGTTGGCGATCTGATAAAGCTGTGCCTCAGTTTCTGGGGTGCCATTTTTCAAGTGCAGATCTCGTGTGTCACATGTTACTGTGGATTTAGAAGTCCATTTCTTTGGGGTCAAGACCAACACTAAAAAGGATGAGGAAGAGGAAAGGAAAAGAGATTGTAAAAAATTGGTGATTCACATGATATTGCTTCAAGAAACTTTTCAGTTTATATTTTTGCTTTAGAATTGCAATGTAAAATTTATTTCTTACTCTGGGTAACAGATTAAAGATATACTTCTAATGGTTAATCCGTATCTTTGAGAGACTAGGTGAGAGGCTGACATACACGTGGAACGGGGGTGGGGGGGGGTGAACAATCAGAAGTAGTTATAATGAAATGTGTTCTCTGTTTTTGAAGTTTTTAGAATCTGAATATAATAATTAGAATGTAGTTCATATCAATAGCAAAAATATATCTGTAGCTCTAGCGTCAGTTTAATTGAGGCAAACTCAGTATGCAGAAGTGTAGTTTTATAAAACTTACAGAATGGGGTGTGTTACTTTTTGTGCAGAATCATTCACCATATTGTGTTTCTAGCTTTCCTGATGAAGTTTGTTTCTTGACTGGTTCTCCCCCTCATTAGGTACTTAAAATGTATCTAGTCTCTAAGGCGTGGCTCAAGCACAGTTTTTTTTCCTGGAAGCTGGGCCTGACTGTTCTAGTCTTGCACACATACCATTGCACTGTGGTGCTCCTAAAGTGCAGGAGACTGAGCGCTTACACCTAAGGGATCTGGGAGTGTAGCCAGAACCTGGAGTTTATTTAGCTTAAAAATTCATATGATAATTTGCAGGCATTATAATAAGGATTGATTCAGATAGTAATCATTGATGCTAAATCTAAGGGATATTTTGATGAGGAGCAAGATGTTTGCATGGTCTTAAGTATATCTCCCTATATATTGCTTATTAGTTGCAAGGGGGAAAATAGTAACATTATACAGTGGTGAAATCAGATAACACCTAGAGTTCATGATCAAAATAAATAGCACCAGTGGACATTATGTGCTTCTGAATGTGACGCCCTGAGAATACATCATTTATGTAGTTCTCCAGCCAGGAATGCATAGCCTGAATCTAATGAGGAAACACTGAATTCTAATTGGGGAACATCCTATTTTTTGAAAGGGTGAAGAGACTGTACTTTAAAAAAATGTATGAAGACAAAGAAAGGCTGTGGAAATGTTCCAGATTAAAGGAAACTAAAGAGATGTGACAACTACTTGCAGTACCTGATCCTAGACTGGATCTTGTATTAGAGGGGCTAATGCTGGAAAGCAGGGATGTCCAACCCGTGGACCACAGTGTGGCCCAGTATGGCTATGAATGTGGCCCAACACAAAATCGTAAATTTACTTAAAACATTAGTGTTGTTTCTAAGGTTTATACTAAGTTTTATTACTTATATATCTACATTTTCTATATTAGTGACCACAAACTTGGGACCTGCTCAACAATTTTAAAAGATTACCGAAAGGGCCACTGCATAGTTGGGGTTATTATGTGAGAACTTTTTCATTTATCTGTGGTGGTGGGTATCACCACAATTATGCACGGACCTTTTTTTTTTTGCTCATCAGTTTTTGTTAGTGTTTGTATATTTAATGTGTGGCCCAAGACAACTCTTCTTCCAGTGTGGCCTAGAGACACTGAAAGGCTGGGCACCTCTGCAAGGATCACTGGGCAAAATGAGAAAGTGGACGGTGGGTTAGGTAAAAGTATTGTATCAGTATTAAATTTACTGAAGTTGATAACTGTCCTAAGGTTATGTAAGAGAATATATGTATTCTCAGGCAATACACACTGAAGGTTTTAGGGGAAAGGGGCCATGATATATGTAACTTACTCTCCAATGGTTTAGGAAAAATTGTGTAATATGTACACGTGTTTTATGTATGTACATATAAATGTATGTATGTATACATAGCCACATATAGAGAGAGGGAACGAGAGAGGATGGAAGGATGCTTGAGTGTAAATAAAGTGAGTAAAATGGTAAAAGTAGGTGAATTTGGTAATAATCATTGATGTTCTTTGTATTATTCTTGTTCTTCCGGCTTTTCTGTAAGCTTGAAACTACTCTCAACTGAAAAGTTTTTGAAAATCATGTGATCATTGCATTCTACTCCATAATAAAACATTTTTAAAATAATGGACATAGAAATATCCCCTGTCCCAGAAAATTCCAGGCAAACTCTTGGGGTAAATTGTGGCTCCCAAGAATATGTTCCATGTATATCATGTGGTTTCCTTTTATCCCCAGGCCTCAGTTTGGGAAACATGCGTCTAGGCCAGAAGCAGCTGTGGTTCAAATTTAGCCGACAGACATATTTTGTTTGGCCCTTTTGAATGTTTTAAAGATTGGGAAAATTCACATAAAAATCTGGGTCTTTGGTTTCTTTTGAAAAAATGGAATGATCTTGCCACTCTAGGCTTGCATTCCATAGATGATGTATATACTCACTAAGTGGTGTGTCAGGTAAGCAGCCTCAGTCCCTATTTTACACGTAAGTTGTTTCAGGTATTTATCTTATTATATGGCCTCCATCAGCATATGTTTGCAGCCTCTACCTAGCCCAGGAGGTGGTAGTGTCTGTCCTCTTTCAGACTCATACAGGTTTTGCTAATTGTCTTAATAATGTCTTTCACAGCAAAAGAATTCAGTTCAGAATCAGTTGTTGCATTTAGTTGTCCTGTCTGTTTAGTCTGCTTCGATCTGGAACCGTTCCTTAGTCTTTCTCCTTGGGTTTCATGACCTTGCCACTTTGCAAGATTATAGGCCAAGTATTGGAGAATGTCCCTAAATTTGATGTTTCCTCCTGATTAGATACAAGTTATGTATTTCTGGCATACATGCCACAGAAGTGAAGCTGTGTTTTGTCTCATTGTGTCCTGTCAGGTGGCACACAATTTTGATTTGTCCCATTGTTACTGATGTCCATTTTCATCATTGTATTAAGTTTGTCTCTATGGGGCTTTGCTACTATAAAATTACCATTTAAAATTTTTTGTAATATGTATTTTGTAGGCAGTGCTCTGAAACTTTGTAATTCTGTTTCTTATCCGACCTTCAATTTACTGGTTTATTTATATCCATATGGACTCAGGTATTCTATTTTTTTTCCCAGTGGGTTATAATCCATTACAATTTATTTTGAAACTCAAATTGGCTCCATTTTGGCTAGTGGGTGTCCATTCTTGTTGGCTTCTGCATTGTCTTGAAATATTCCCATCATTTTTGGGAGGACTTTCTTGTGTTTTGACGCAGTGAGACAATTCATGTGCACAGTTCAGTCTATAATCACATACATACTTTGTATAATTTTAAGTAGGGTTCAAGTTTTAGATTAAGTCATTTCAAGTTAGTGAACATTTTTTGGGTTCCTTTAGTAATTTTGTAACTGCATAATGTATCTTAGAGTTAAACGTTGTAGTAAAGGTATGGAGTAGATAATGTAAATTAGTTTGAGGGTATTCGCTGTCAGTGAGAAGTCCTTCAGGATGTTTCTTATTACCCTGTTTCTATATTTAAACAATCAGCAATTATTTGAGAGAGCAAGGTACTGTTAGGCAAAATCAGCCATGTTTTTCCCACTTTAAGTATTGTGATTATTCTTTTTTGCAAATATAAATATAAACTTTAATGCATCATTATTTGAACATCTGGTCTTCTTAAGTTGTGTATATAGAACATAATTTAACTTATTCTTGATGACTGATGGTGGTTATTAGGAGCGTAAGACATGGGTCTGTGTTATTTGTGTAGGGCTATTTGCTCTACACGCTGAATGACTCCAGACAGTTGCAGTTGCCTTCCTTGCTATTGTTTGTCACATAGTGTCATGCACTTTACTCTTTTCTCTTTATTACTTAAAAAAATCTTACTCATAATATTTGAGTGTATATCTCTTGAAAGGTAGGATTCTTCTTTCATTATCAGGCCTAAAATTTGACAGTAATTTCTTAATACCAAATATACAAGTATCCGTGACTTTCTTATAAGTGTCATGTTACAGAGGTTTGTTTAAATAAGGATTTAAACAAGATTTATACATTGTATTTGGTTGCTGTGTCTCTTAAGACTTTTAATCTATATTTATTTCCCTTCCCTTTTTTTTTTCCCCTTTGCAATTTGTTAAAGAAACTAGACATTTTGTCTTACAGGGTTTAACACAAGTGCTAATTGTATCCTTTGGTGTTATCTAACATGTTTCTTTATCTTCTGTATATTCTATAAGTTGTACCTCATAGATTTTTACATATTTGATGTATTTCTGTTTGCTTCTATTAACTTTTTTTTTTTTTTAATGCTCAGATTTTTCCAGCTTTGGCCTGTGGGAACATCTTCAGATTGACTTCTGAGTCCTGACTCTAGTGGTTTTGGTGGACTTCCTTGCTTTCGATATGACAAGATTTTCAAACTTTTCTTTTACACATGCTGGTCTAATTCTGCAATTGGCTGTTTCCCTAAGAAGTTCTGGTTCCTTTTGGCACAAGATGGTATTCTAGACTTTAGAGGTGCTCATTGTTACTGAACTGGTTATTGTTTCTAGGTCTAAGTCTCTTGTCTAGATCTGTTGTTTCTAGTCTCTAGATCTATTGTTTCTAGTCTCTTTTGTTTTTAAATTTAAAAAATTTAAAATTCCCAATTTTAAATCTGCTGTGGGCTGGGAAACCAGATAACAAAGTTAGTTTGACTTATCTGAGGATTGTTTTGAAGTTCAAAAAGGAAGAACCCAAAGTTTAAGACCTATACGTATTTAAATTGTGTGGTGTCACATCTACAGGGACAAGATCATAACTAATAAATATTGCTAATTTTGAAGACTCTGTGAATCACAGGGTACCAGATGTTCCTCAGAGTAAAATAATACATTTTGACATTTTGAATGAGGACATTAATATAAGTACTTGAACTTTCAGTTCACAAACTTGATAATACATGTATGCTTTAAATTACAGACCACTTATGCTCCCTGTATTTTCTTTTGTTAAGGTTATCTTTTTGTTTCTTTTGTTAAGATAAATCCTTGGATCAGTGAGGTGTTAGTATATTGTAGAATCAAATTATACTATATTATATTTGCAGCATTCCACAATTAAGAATGCCGTTTTTTCCTTAGAAACTTTTTTTCTGAGATGTACTTTTTCTGACTTCCCAAAATTGATGACTTCCTGTTCTAAAACAGAACTGTTTAGTGTTGATATCTGATGTTTTTCCTTGAATGATTTTTTTACTCTTGCATACTGATCTCAAAGTGACTGTCTTATGCTGATCTTTAAGTGACAGTAATAGCCTGGTCTTTGACACATCAGAGCAAATGACAAAGTTTGCACTTTTCTTTGAGCTATTTGTTCCAGAATAGTGTCATACCTGATTTCTGTTGATGAGTGAGTGGGAGGTTCTTTTTTTTTTTTCTTTTAAAGTTTGAAGGATATCCTGTTTTCAGTTTAGTGGGGGCATTGCCTTTGATTTTCTTTGACTACTTTGTGTACCTCTTGGCGTTCATCTTTAATTCTCTCCAATTGTGGTTAGTTTGGATGTCTTTGGCACAATTTCTTGATTTTTAAGGATCTGATATTGTGCATTATTTGAGATAAAGTATTGGGAAGCGAAGTTTAGAATAAAGAGAGCTGATTAGGAAAGTAATCAATATTTGACTTTCCTTGATATTTTTGTTTGTGAGTGAGATTTAATGATCATATGCATGCTGAAACTTATTGGTTCATTAGTGCATACTTTAATTGGGCTAAGGTCATGGTTTGAGTCTCATATAGGTCACAGGTTTTTTTTGCTTGTTTCTTGGTCATAAACAAGTTCAATAAGTTAATGGGTTTTGCTTCGCTTCTTTGGATCACAGGATACACTAAGTGCAGTGGTAGATTGGTGAATGAGACATTCGAAATCCCTGCTCTCATGAAGCTTATAATTCTGTGGGGGATTCAGGAAATATTTATTCAGGAAATATTTATTGAATGCTTGGTATGCGCTCAGCAGTCTTCCAGCTATAAACAAAGCTCTTATGGAGCTTATAATGTAGGTTTTTAAAATAGAGTAATAAGAATTGTGATGGTGAAGTATAGGAAGTTTTGGAAACATGGAGGGCTACCTTAAATCTCCACCATTTATCCTTTTATGTTTTTTTAAATTTGTGTCTTTGTTTAGGGTATAAGCAGAAAAATAGAGTTTAGGTCACAATGGTCCCCTCAGCTCTTGGAAACAGTTTAAAGGAATGACATTTACTTTTCTCCCTTGCTCCTATAGGCCTGAGAAAATGACAGACTGTTGATACCTATAGAGCTCACTTGGGTTTTTCTTTTTTTCCCAACCCATGGAGGGGCTATTGTCATTGTGTACCCTCATGATGTCTTCGTATTTTAAGGCAGTGAATTCAGTAACTTCTATCGTCTCTGTTGCCTGTTTAAGTGTTAGTTTTCTAAGATACTAGCTTCTTATGTCTTTGAGGGAGTGTGAGTCCTGTGATTGTTTAGTCTATGATCTATAGTAATGTACTTGCTTCAGGACGTAGTAATCATTGGAGCTGTAGTTTGTGGACATTTCAGAGACATTTGGTTCACATGGATAACTTTGAAAGGGATAGCAAGGCAAAGGACCTAACACTTACCGACTGTGATTTCAGGAACTGTGTCAGCAGTGTACATAAATTAACTAACAATTTTCTAAAGGACTAAAGCATCTTCATTTCAGCTTAAAAAATACCCTCAGAGGTAACTGTAATGATGGAGTAAGACTAAACCTGTTATTACAACGTTTCATACGGGGATGATTGTGGTAATATCTGTGACAGCTTTTTGGTGACTGAAATTAACTATAACTCTCCAAATTAAAATCTAATCAACAAATATTTATTCAGCAACTGCTACGCACCAGGAATTGTTTTCATATGGGGACTATATCAGTGAACAACAACAACAACAAAAATATCTGTTCTACTGAAGCTTATGTTATAGTGAGGGGAGATAGACAATAAATACTCTTCATTACATTATTTACTCTTACGACATCAGTGACTCCTGTTTAAACATTGATATCTGCATTGTCAATTCAAAACACGCTGTCCTTTTTGTCATAGCATAGATAGTGATGTAACCTGTGTGAGGTTTGGTTGTATCCACATAAGCTTAGAGAAAAGTAATCTTGAGGATGCAGAAACAGGTAGGTAAAACATTGTGCTAAGCCTACTTTGTTATCATACGTTTTAGTCACTCTGTCTGATCTTATAAGCTTTGGGAATCTATACATTTTCTTAGGTGTTCATTCTCAGATTCTTGATTTGTCATTTTATCATTTATATATAAGCTTGATTGTGTTGTTTATTACTACTTTTATTTGTTTGGACATGTATTTTTTTTAGTTTTAGTATTTTTTCTGGTGAAAGAATTGATTGTATGTCTATAAAATCTTATTATTTTATTTTTTTTTTTTGGTAGGTTAAGTACTATAGGTCACTGTTTGTCAACCTGAATTCAGGGTCCTGTTCAGTTACTGAGGAGAATTCCCAGGATGCTGTGGAGATGTCCAAACAGCTGTTTGTGGGTGGTGGTGATGGCAGAGGCAAACAGTGGGTTGTGTGGCTAGGATGAGGTCACCCCTTTCACCTTCTGGCACTCTTTCTTTCCGGACCTTAACACCTACTTTGGTACTGAAAGCAGTTCAAGCTATTTGCTGTGCTCTGAACAGCTGTTTAGTAGTAGCACCTATAAGATGATGTTAGATGTTTTTGGATAAGACCTGAAGATGATGGTAGATGCTTTTTGAATAAGACTGACAGCAACAACAAAGAAGTTGTTTCAGTAGTTTGAAAACCATTGATTCAGTTTTAAGTGTTCTGACTTACCGTAGGCAATTGTTTTAAGTGTATAGAAAGTAATGTGAGAGGGAGAGAAACATCGATCAGGTGCCTCTCACATGCCCCCAACTGGGGACCTGGCCTGCAATCTAGTCATGTGCCCTGATTGGCAATCAAACCACTGACCTTTCAGTTTGCAAACCGGCATGGAATCCATTGAGCCACACCAGCCAGGGCTAATTTTTGGAATCTTATGTGGATCCTCTCAGTATCCTTTTTCTTGCCTCATTTTTTGTTATCTTGTTTCTTATATCCTTGTTATATTATGTGTTACATATATATAAGATATTGACAGAATTACCATATACCCTAGGGAAATGAGGGAATTTTAAAACCAACAGATAAGATAAAGACATATTTCTAAGAGTTATATGAGAAAATGTCTTTAGAGCATGGTTTTGAAAATTGTTCTCTTCGCCTGCCTTTTGTCTGCTTATCTGTTCTTACCTTTCATCACTGACGTTTTGTGTATTCCTGGATGAGCCCCTCTGCTGTTTTGTATTATTGGACTTCTTAAAACTTAGTGTATTCTCTTCCTTTGGGAATTTATCTGGCATTTTTGTCATCAAATGAAATGGATTCTTGATAGCAGATTCTCAGAGTCATTTGTCTTAAGACATCACAGAACATCTCATTACCGTATCTTGATATTATTGAAAAAGAATGTAACTACAGAGTAGTTTTGAGATTTCAAATGTTTAAAATTAGCTTTATTGAGCTACGCTTTTCCTATAATAACATACACCAAATTTAAGTGTATAATGGGGTCTTGAAAATTTTATATAGTTGTGTATCCAGTACCACAATCAAGATATAGAACATTTTTCTATTTTCCTTGTGTCTCTTTGCAGTCAGTCCCCTCTCTTAACCCCTAGTTACTCGCAGCCACTAATCTGCTTTCCATTACTACATTTTGCCTTTTCTAGAATTTCATATAGTTGAAATGTTAAAAATCTTTTGTGATTTTTCACATAGTGTAATGCTTTTGAGATTCATTCATGTTTGCATTTCACTAATTTGTTGCTTTTTATTGCTAAGTAACATTTTATTAGTTTATTTATCTGCCAGATCATGGATATTTGGGTATTCTAAATCAAGCTGCTATGAACATTCACATACATATCTTCCCACAATCACTAACCTACTTTGTAACTATGGATTTGCCTATTTGCTGCTTATTTTTTTTAAAAATTGTGTTGTCTTAAGTTTTGAGAGTTCTTGATATATCTTGATATCAGTCCTTTATCATGTGTTTTAAACATCTTTTTCCACAGTGTTGTTTGAAGAGTGAAAGTATTTTGATGAAATCCAGTTTTACCGATTTATTTTGATAAAGTTTATCTTTCTTTTCCTTTTATAGTACCTTTTATGTCCTGTTTAAGAAATTTTTGCCTAACTCAAGCTCATAAAGATTCTGAAAGAAAACCCTTTTTTTCTGCTCACAACACCTTTGACACCAACTGTGTGGGTTTTCTACACCAGGCAATTCTTACACTACCTGGAGTTGATGTAGAGCTCACAGGTTGAGGGTTCAGTCCCACAAGACTGCCCTCCCAGCTCCAGGCCTCACGTACTTCTAGATTGACCAGTTACAAGTGGGAGATTGCCACTGCCCCTTCCTTGGGTTTGCTGGTATGGCTCACAGACTCAGGAAAAACACTTTACTTATTATATTACTGGATAATTATAAAGAATACACCGCAGAATGGAAGAGATGCATAGGACGAGGTACATGGGAGGGTGTGGTGCTCCCAGGCCCTCTGTAGAGCTACAGGAGAACCATGAATTCATTTTTTTGGTCACCAACATCAGAAGACACATTAAGAAGTTAAAATGGGCTTTATTTTGTTTTTTTGGTGGTGTGTTTTACAACCAGTGTCGCGGGGTGGATCGGTCCTGCCGATACCCGGGGTTGACCGTAACCAATGCGTGTAAGGATCTCACACCAAGACACGCGGGGGGAAGAAATCTGGTGGCCACGGGTCTCCTCCACCATCCCCCATCTTGGGGAGAAAGACCTGGGGAGAAAGACCTCGTGGGTTGCCCAGCCAGGGTTTTATTAGAGGCAATAAGACACATTTACATTGGATTGATTATTCATGGGATTAAGCAGAG